>KN473466.1:12391-43445 GCA_000787095.1 Periophthalmodon schlosseri
AAATAAATAAATAAATAAATAAATAAATAAATAACCAAATAAATGGCCAAAATTCCAAGATCAAAGAACCCTTATTTGTCCCACAGTGGGTAAATTGCGTGTTGCAACAGAAAAGTACAACAACAGAGATAAATAAAGATTCAAGTTTCAAATCACTTTAAAATGTCTTTTATTTAGACCTGAGTCTCTTTATTATACCTGACAGTTTTGACTGTTCACTCAGAGGGTCACGTCACTACTCTGAGTTCAAAAGGGATGTGGATGAGGGAAAAAATGTGTAATGTATTAAACCGAAAGCACTTACCCCTTATATAATTGATCTCCTCAAAAAAAGGGTTAGGGTTCAGTTTTGTATTGCATTGTCCAACTGTCAACTGTACTACTAGTTTGTTGTATGGGCACATGTGGCATGCAGTGGAGAAGCCGTGAACAGTGCTGGCCTGGCTGGATGTTACTGACTGATGTATAGGGACAGTCAAAGGGACAGAGGAGAACATGGATGAAAAAGGGGAGATGGAGGTGAGGCAGGGAGACAGAAGAAGTTCTTCCCTGTACATGTCTCTGCTCACATCGAAAACCACCAGATTTAAAATGACATTAAAACATCTACATGCCAGTGAAGATGTAAATTATTCAAATCGTTCTTCACTACATTTTCAAACTTATTCTCTCCTTTTCCATTTCTACTTATGTACACTATCCATATTATATTCTATGTGGTTGTAGTAGTATTATGGTGCTTGGTAGCGTTTGCAGTGTTCACATCAAACATGGTGTCAGTGACTCATGACTCCTCCTGGCTCAGTCACACACTTTAACATGCACATCCACAAAGCTCAGGTGGTCATGTTGCGAGTGCAAAAGGAGAAGGATATGTTGACAGAAATGATTTATCAAATGACAGCATGCAATAATTTAGTCTTATAGTGTTCATTATTTTGAGTTATTGTATATTGTTTCATTTATAGCTCTGTCACTGTTTGCTCGGTAGTGCAGCGTTAGATGGATTACCAACTGTCAGTCAGACAGTGATTCAAATTGATAAAGCTTTTGAGATTTATACTATCATTTTCATCAAGGTAAATTTTGGGTCCCATGTTTTATGGGCAAGATAATTTAAGATGAATAATTTAGCCCTACTTCACAATTTTGTAATATCCTGACCTGCGAGATTTATCGCAATCCAGGGCTACAGAGTGGGCCTAAAATTTTACCCGGTGCAACTAAAAATTTGGTGCACCTAACAGATCCTCATCACATCTCTTCTCCTGTGTCCTTTCTCCTCATTATAAACATAGATTAAATAGTACAGAACACATTTAAATTATTGTTTTAATTGACAACAAAACAAAAAAAGCATTCATTCACTCACTCATGCCTCACCTCTGACCAGACCGCTAAAGCCAGTTGGAGCTGAGGCCGCTGCGCTCAGGTCATGCTCTGGTCCACAGAGCTAAATGTACCGCAGAGCTCATAAGTTTGACTTTTTTCATCTATTTGTGAATAAGACACAATATTTACCTTTTAAAAAGAAGCATCAATTCTCCAGTATGATCAGCAGCATATTCTCCAGTGTGTTTAGTTACTTAAATGAAGCTGCCGCTTTCCGTGGTGAAAAATAAAATATATCTACATGGCAAAAGGCGTCAAAGATTTCAACTATTGAAATTGAAAGTGAGAGGTCTCACTCTGCACTTACTATAGTGAACTGTAAAGATCCTTAAAAGTACAGACTTCTCACTCTGACTAGTTTATGAAGCCAATATTTATTTAATAGCTTAGATTAATCAAACTTATAGACTTTTAACTCATTTTGTTTTTGTTTTAACTTAAAGAGAAGGTAAATTCTTAAATATTATTTAATCAAATAAACAACTTTCAATAGATAAAACTAGTCATTATTGTATATTATTTCCTTTTTTTTTCTTTAATAAGTGTGTACTGTGGAGTATGAATTGTATATCTGGGTAAAAGTAACTAGCCAAGTTATTTAATTAGCCCTAATAGTTGAAGCAGTTTAAAGACAATATATTACAATGGCTTAAATAAGCACCAAAATAATGTTCTGGTGCACCCAAATGAAAATCTTAGGCACACCGGTGCACCCAACTCAGATCATTAGTCTGGAGCCCTGCAATCAAAATTGCAATTTGAAGACTGCAGGTTACTATGTTGTTACTTAACATAGTGTCCTCTGCAAACAAATATGTTCTCTTAAAATCTGCTAGCATGGTGGTCAGGGCTGGGCAATATGCCAAAATAATTCATCTAGATTTTTCCTCATATTGAACACATTTACCTGCATTTGCATTTTAGACCTCTATTAACCTTCATAAACATGCTCTAGAATTCATTCATATTTCATTTTTCATTCAAATGATAATGTTCATAGAACATGTGGACTGTGACCTGTGAAACAAAAATCCCAAATGTAATCAGAATTACGGCGCTTGTCAGAAAAATTGCACTTTGATATTTTCCCAAAATCCTTCAGCCCTGTTTTGTATTAAGATGTTTTGTTAAATGTATTGCAAATAAATCTATTGTGCTCTGACAGTAGTTGGCTTTGAAGTTACGTTACACTTCCACTATCTGAAACTTAGGTCAGGGCTTTTAGTTAGGCTTGAGGACTGGGCCAATCCCTCATCAATAATTTAACAAACAACATCAAGGGCAGTGTCTGTTTATTCTCTGTACTGCTGAGCCTCCTGCTGTATCTCTATCCTCACTGAAGATGGACTGGAGATATTTTGCTTTATCTCAGGTAACTAACGGTAGTGGAATGTACAGCAAATGAAGTCAATTGAATTTAGTCTGAAGAAGGCATCTCTGAACATTTATTTTGTCTCGATGGCAGAAGTAACTGTATTTTGGCAAAGATTTTGATTCTAAGAGAAAGACTTAATGCCTATTTTGATAGCACAATAATACAATATAAAGTAATTTTCTTTCTAAAATATTAGTAGTTTCTTTAATATATTTGTCGTCTTATTCTAGTACTGATATAGATGAATTCAGGAATCAGGAAAGGTCCAAATTTGTCCTTTTTAAGTATTGATTCTTATTTTTAGATTAGTGTCTAGTTTTGATACTAGTTTTAGTATTGATTAGGTGTAAATTATCTGCCAAACCGACTTTCTAAGAATAAAAATAGTTGAGAAAGGTTTTGCATAGTGAATGTTTGCGTAAAGAGAGGAGTAGATCGTTATTTTTATAGTGTCCGATGTCAGAGAGCTGAGCCACCATTTGTGTGTTGTGATATACAGTCTATGTGCTACATCACTGAACTACACACATACGATCTGCGCAGTTCATATCATTGTGCGTCGTAAGCTCCCACTGACTCAAGCAGAAACAGCATATGATGATCCATGTATGTGCAGGGAAGGACATAAAATACAGTAGCTCTGCCCTATCACTGGGATGAGTCATAGATTTTTATTGTGGTTCCCAGAGGCCTGCGCGCACTCTGTCACGTCCTCGTTCCATTTTTCTGTTGCTCACTCTTTCGTTTCGCTGATGAATGAATAAATTGGTGTTTAATTGAAAGGGGATGGTTATCATTTCCTATTATATTAAACATGCTTTCAACAACCAGGAAGTGGCAATTTGCATAAATTAACTTGTGTCAAGTTAAAACTGTCTTGACAACTTTTCCTTACATTGCCATTTCACCCATAGTATTTTAGGCTTTGTGCAAGAAAAATATATTGCTGGATTTCAGATGGCATCACAACATTTCATGCAGATGGGGGGCGGCTAAAATAGTTTAACTGCTGATTTTTGTTATAATGTTGCAACATTTGAGGTCTAGTCACAGAAATGATCAGGTTCAATATTTGTGGATTTTCCTTCAGTATATTTCTTATGAGAATACTATGTAATCAATAGGACATAATCACATTCTCTAGCATCAGTATCTTGATTTCGATGAATTGCCCAGTCATACTTTAAACCACCTATTGCTGGGTTCCAAATGATAGTGAGTCCAAGGACAGAGCCACTGATAGAAATGATCAGGAATGGTTGTGAATTATCCTTTTTTTATGAAAGCATTTTGTATGTAAAGCGAATACTGAGTGTGCCATCATCCTATTCTAGAATCTAAATCACCAATATGAATGCTACTGATGGTGCTTTTTGACCATGCATATTGCAATGACCGTATGACTGCAGCAGCACGGCTCTGCTTTAAATGGCTCACTTGACGTTCTTTCACTGTCCTTCATGCTGAACTGATGGCTGAGCTGCCCGGGGCCGGAGCAGACGCCGAGGCAGGGCCCAAAGCTTAACACAACCTTTCAGTGAGCGACAAAAGGCCATTTCTGCTTCAAGTGCTTCTCACAATCTGCACTAAACTGTTGAGGAAATGTAGCCCCAAGACCTCTGTGTACATTTGGATTTCATTCAGGCTTAAATAATGATGCAAATAATGCCTACATCAGCAAATGCATTCATATTGGTTATTGCTTAATATGCTAATTTATTTACACGAATGGTTATAAACTTTTCCAGGTACCCCTTATATTATATTTGACGTATCATGTACCACCAAATCTAAACTAGGTATATAACAGGATTTATCAGTTCTAAACTAGGGCTTAACCATTATTACAGTACTTCTAAACAAGGACTCAACTCAAAGGAGGACAAAATTGTGGATCAAATTAACTTTAAATTACACATACAGAAGATCTGTATAGGGAACTTGTGTACCACTAGAAGTACCCATACCACAGTTTGAGAACCACCAATGTACACTATTACATTATTGTTATGAAAACTTCTATGCCAAAAGTGTTCTGCCTGTCCTACATCACCCTCATTTAATTTTATTACACCTTTATTACACATTGCAGCCTTAGTACTGATAGATGGTGTAAACAATGCAGTATGTCTTCTAATAAAGGTGGCTCTGTCCTAAACATCTGACTTACCATTTTATGCACAAGGCCTCACATATCACAGTTGTCACAGAGGGAGCTGCTATAATACCTAATAACATTTGCTACAGATGCATCTATTGTCAGCATAACTTCAGTCGACCTTGGGCCTTTTTGTCCATGTTTTTGTGGCTTCAAACTGTGACAAAAAGTTACCTTGGAGAGTTACATCACTGCTTTTAGAGGTCCTTCAACTTGAAAATTGTGTTGCGTTTTCGAAATGGTGTTCATAGGAGTTGAAAGAATTCACAGATAGCACTGGTGATGTCGTTGTTGTTGTATTAATAAATTCTTTATTTAAACAATAGAATGTCATTGTCAACTTCTTTCAGTGCTTTCTTTTATATTGGCATGTGGCCTTATATCTGTGTAATTCCTCAGTCGTCCAGGTAGGTGCCATAGTGGTCCATGGGTGTATACTAGTCTGTGTGGTCTTACACTTGTTCTGATACAGCTCAAGAACATTCTAAAGCTTTTCAGGAAAGGTTTATTTCTGTCCTGTTAATGTGACTTTTTTAGTACTGACACAACTAGTTTCAATACTAGTTTTGGTTTTTGATTAGTATCTGATTTTCAATACTTTTGACAACCCTAGATAGAATTGAGTCAAGTTAAACCCCAACGCAAAAGTGCATTTGTTTGTGGGGTATGTATAGGGAAATAATGCTCTCAAGCAAAGTAATAACCCCTGTTTTGTTGCTGTTGCAGGAAACAGTCGAGTATGCCTTCCTCATCATTTTCACAATTGAGACCTTTCTGAAGATTATCGCATACGGTTTGGTGATGCACCAAAATGCCTATGTGCGAAACGGCTGGAACATGCTGGACTTTGTCATCGTTGTCATTGGGTAAGCCACAAATTTATATTAATAGTACAAAAAAAGTAAAGTAAAGTATACAAGTACACATATAAAATGCTTTACTCAGTGCATTTGTTCTATGGTGTATAGGGTTTGTGGCTAAATGGAAAGAGCATTTACTCCTACACTTTGGGTCAGGGACTTGGCCTGTCCATTTCTTAGAAAAATATCTAATATTTTGCAGAAACCTTGGACCTCTTCCCACCAGTGTTTTGGTTAAAGTAGTCTACTGATCCTTTTACAGTATTCCTGATCAAGTGAATGTAGTTTAAGCCAGCTCGGAGCAGGCGAGAGCTATTAAGAGAACCCCATAAAGCCACAGTATATGACCCAGAAAGGACAGAATAAGTCCACCACTGAAATGACTCACCATTTCCTCTGTACTTCATGTCTCTGACTGTCTTTGCCTAACGCTCCCCAATCCGGCTCAGCTACAGCTTTGTTACAACTTCACATTACCATCTCCTTGCGTTTTGACTGCTCCTATATTAATCTTGTGCCTTTCTGTGGTCCCTGCTCTAAATCCTATCTTGTCATAGCCTCATGTTATCTGTAGCCTTATCAGTGCTACACTTAGACTATTCATGCTCCTTCCCTCTCACAGTCCAGTGCGTAGCTGGGTCAGATCCCTGTCTGTATGCAGCATGGGGGCCTGATCTGCCGTGCAGTCACACGAAGAGTCAGCTACTTCTGCTGCAGAGACTGGCTTTTGCTGCTAAATGGCTTCACTGTCTTGCCGCGCTGCTTCACTGCTGTGTCTCAGATCTTTTCCTCTGGAGGAAGGATCTGCTAATGTTGCAGGACTTTTTTGTTTACCACTCAAGGGAATAATTATTATAATACACAAATGCCTAAAGCTATTTTAACAGCTGATTCAAATCCTCTAATGTAACTAAGATTTGTTTGTGATTTAACACTAAAGCCCTGTAAGGAAAATTTGCATTTTCAAAAGAAAAAGCTTAATATATCAGTCTTGTAGGGCAGTATGCGACTACAAAATTCTTGGTTGACTAAAGACATGCCCTGTACATCAATTAGTTGACTAAAAGAAGGCAGACCTGGCATTGGCAAAATAAAAAATTATGAGGATCTAACATAAAAAAACAAAAACGAAATAAGTTCAGTGTATACAGAAAAGTGAAAAGGCGAATTACACTTTCCAGAAAACTTACTCCATGCTTTCTCCTTTCTTCTGTCGTCCATATGTCCTTATAAATTGACAAATAAAATATTTGGTCAATTTGTCGTACAGCCCTACAGTCCTTCAACTAACTGGCTGCTGTCTAGGTCACCCAGCCTAAGGCCCATAGCTGCTGGAATAGGTTCAAGCCACCTACCCTTCATCTTTGGGTAATGAGCAGAGCAGAAGTTACAGAATGCGGTGTAGCCTATTTTAAATTTTGTGGCAATAGATGTTTGTCATAAAAAGTCCATAAGTTCTGTATGTTTTTGTTCTTGGTGCAGACTCTTCAGTGTTGCTCTGGAGATGCTGACCAAAGATGAGAAGGGAGAGAGTGAAGGTGACGCCCACCACGCGACCATGCACGGTCACGGGGGGAAACCAGGAGGATTCGATGTTAAAGCCCTTCGAGCTTTCCGTGTGCTGCGACCGCTGCGGCTTGTCTCAGGAGTACCCAGTGAGTAACACTGGCTATGTTTACATGCAAGCCAAAAATGTGATCATTGCAAACAGTTACATCAGATTTCTTTCTAATTGTTCACACCTGTGCAGGTTTTGACAAGGAAAATGCCAAAAAGGGCAAACTATTGTGGCAAAAAATTATTATTTTACATTAATTGTACTTTGTCTTCCAAATGCAACAATTACTCTACAAATCCACAAATTAGCCGACACAGCTCAGCAGGTCTTTACGATTTCTTTTATGCATCTAATCATCTAATTATTGAGTTACCTGATTTTCACTGGTTATGTTAATGTACCTGTTGTCACATATTTGACATGTGCCTTTTTCCACAGTCAAACACACCAGTTATTATCCACCTGAATTGTGTAACGTTATCAAGTTTATTATTACGTTTATGGTTAAAATTTGAATTTCAAAGGGCTTTTCTGTATTATTGTTTTTGTGTACAGATTTTTCTCCTCTAACATTTGACATTTTCCCCCTCCAGGTTTACAGGTGGTGTTGAACTCTATTATAAAAGCCATGGTTCCTCTCCTGCACATTGCTCTGCTGGTCCTATTTGTCATCATCATCTATGCTATTATTGGCCTGGAACTTTTCATTGGCAAAATGCATGCAACCTGCTACTTTCCTGGCTCAGGTAATATATTCTTAATGCTTGTTTGCAGTTTTTTTCTTTATTTATTATGTTGTTATGTGGACCTTGGGAAACTGTAACTAGAATGTTCAGAAACAAGACAAAAATCAGAAGCCAGAAAGCATACATTACATCTCGCTTATGTAAACACACCTATAATTGCATTATTATTGGGCATAAAGATGCACCAACCAACCCACCAGTGTAAAGACTGTGTCAGCGGTGGTCATTTGGACATTGTTTTTGTATTCAAGGCATTTTGGCTCCCATCCAGAACCCAGTACCCCGTCTCACAGCTTTACCAGAGAAAAAAAAAAAAAAAATTAAAGCAATACAGCCACAGATGGGCACTTTGTTTTGATCCCAAACTCAAATAATGTTCAAGAAGCTTCAGTCAGCGTCATGCTTACCTTTTGGGGTTTTTTTTTGTATAATATATCTTTATATTTAAATATTGTAAATATTGTTTCAGACGTGATAGCTGAAGATGAACCTGCTCCATGTGCGATCTCTGGACACGGCCGTCAGTGCCCTATCAACGGCACAGAGTGTAGAGAAGGATGGCACGGTCCCAACAATGGCATCACCAACTTCGATAACTTCCTGTTTGCCATGCTCACGGTGTTCCAGTGCATCACTATGGAGGGCTGGACGGATGTGCTGTACTGGGTGAGAGCTGTAACCTCCTCTGTTTCTGCCTGTTCAGATTAGACACAACATGACTGACATTTCTTTGATGAAGCTGATGACTGTTTGTTCTGGCATCTTTTATTGCTCTCACATGACAAATAAACTCATAGATTTGATGTATTCAGCACTTGTGTAGCACAAAATTTTGCAAAATATTTCGAAATTGGCATGTTATAATAGGAATGGGGATGGAAAGTCAGAAAACTACTGTTGCCATGGAAATCTGCCATGTTTGAAGCAGCAGTGCAAAACTGTATAAAAAGAAAACAAAAGAGCCCTGGAACAACCTGATAAGGTGCTGGGTCACAACTGGTAAAACATTTATCACTCTATAGAGTCAGATGAATGAATACAAAATATGTTACTTAGATTAAATCTCTGTTTAAATTTGTTTAATATTAGTTAACTAACTGAAAATTTTGATGATGTATGACGACACAATCCCACGTTATATTATCACCCAAACCAGATCATAATTCAGGAGAAATACATAAACAAATGTCATAATTTTGAAAAATATTATAATTAATATTATTTAAGCTACTGAAAGGGTCCATACACTTACCATTCTATATTTATTTGTGTTGTGCAGTTTTAATCAATCCATCTAATAATAATATGATATTACTGTTGCATGCTGACTTTCTTGCATGTCTATAAGTAACCATATTTTCTATACCCTCTTATTTTCTGGTTTAAATCAGTTTTATTTACTGTGTGCTCTCTCCTTTCATGCTTCCTTCCCTCCTTCTCTCCTGCTCTGATGCTTCCTCAGATGAACGATGCTATGGGCTTTGAGCTTCCATGGGTGTACTTTGTTAGTCTTGTGATCTTCGGCTCCTTTTTCGTTCTTAACCTGGTTTTGGGTGTTTTGAGCGGGTAAGAACTCTCCTCCTGACTGCTTTTCAATGCCTGTATATTTTGACTGGATGTTTTGGTCTCTATAGGTGAACGATGCCATTGGCTGGGAAACTCCATGGATTTATTTTGTTAGCCTCATTATTCTGGGCTCCTTCTTTGTGCTAAACCTTGTGTTGGGTGTACTCAGTGGGTAAGGCCAAAGTGTGGAGTGTTACTTACAGTGATTATTCTTATTATTTCTTAACCACTTTTAGTATTTTGAAATGAGTTACTAAATATGCAAAATGAATAATGTTTAATACATTTCTTGCCCTTTCAATAATAATAATGCATTTGTGAAATTTTGAGTTATATAGCCCTTTTTGACATTCAAAGACACTTTACAGTTTATTGTTCATTCACTCTCCACACCTGATGATGGTAACAGTTGCCCTAGGGTAGGTTGACGAAGCAAGGCATCCAATCTGTGCCATCTGAACCCAAAAGTAACCACCACCAATCACTCACACACACTACATTCATACTAGCAAGTGTCTTGCTCAAGAACACAATGACAGTATGCATAGTTTCAAGTGGGAAATGATACTGCGACCTTGACGCCAAGTGCTCTAACCACTGAGTCATTGCTGCCACATTCTCTTTGGGTACTTTAGAGTAGCCTCTATAAAAATTATTTATTGTTCCTATTCATCTTTCCTCCACCTGACAAAATATCTTAAACTTTTATATCAGCATAAGAAGTATGTTGAGTTACCATCTTGTTCATCCCCTTTGCTATGAATGCCTAGCCACCCATCATGCAGAGATGGATTTTGTGTAGGTTTTACAGTGGATGCTTCCTGACACAGTCCTCTTTGGGCTTGTGACCTATTATACATGTACTTTTGGCATAATTAATTTAAGCTTTTCAAAAAGATAAACAACAATTGAGTTGCTCTTTTGCTTTTAACTACTGAGACATAAACTTGTGCGTTCCAGGCCCACCGCAGTGAGCATTTCTACCCCCAGTGTGTCCCGATCCCACCCAACCTCCTGAGAGAAATTAATCTTATTCCTCGCCCTTCACTCCCTCTGCAGCACTAAGCTCCCAACACCACAGTTCTCCAGTTTTCCAGCTAATTTTAGTGGGGGTTGGGCAAAAAGAGTTAGAAAATCAACTTTAGAGAGTTGACCAGTGTAGGAGTGCAATATATTATTATAACAATATTATAAATGTGTAGCGATTGAGTTATTAACTGCTGTTACATAGTTAGAGTTTGTTTGCATCTATTCAACTTGATTTCTGAGTAAATCAAGTAAATCAAGCACATATTTCAATAACAGTTTATCCTCAAATCTGTGTAAACTGTGTCTGTTTATATTTGGTCATTGGCGACATATTGAGCTCCAGTTTGTATTTATGTTGTTTACATGCAAATGTGTATTTCTCTCAAAACCATCTGTCTACCTACATAGGCTTCTCATGATGATTAGAATTCAAGCCTGAAGGAAATTCTACTGTACTGGACTAAAAATAGGACTGTTTTCTTCTTCATACAGTTTGCATCTCCCTCCAGTGGCAAATACCGTACCCCTTAAGACAGAATGGACATTTAAACCAGATAATCTAAATTTAATCTAAAATTATTTAGGTAGATGTTATAATTTGAGAAAAATATACACTTTCAAATTTTCAAACCCTATAATCTGAAGATAATGGAAATAGATTTGAGATTTAGATTTTATTTTAATCACAGCATCAAGTATAAAACTGATAATCCAATGCTTGAAGGTATTCAGAATTTCAGGTGAAAATCTTTTGTTACAGCTGTCTAAATCTAATGAAATGAAGAACTTTCTTTTTGCTTCTTTTAGGGTGCGTTCACACTAGTACTTGTTTTGTCCTTGTTTGAGGCCAGTTCAAGTGTGATTTGGGGTAGTCCTGTTTTAGTCCTGGTTTAGCCCTGGTCTTGTTTAGGTTAAGTTACGGGTTTATTCCCAGTTTAGCCCAAATTTGAATGTGATGTTTGTGCAAGTGCGAATGCATCCTTATTTTCTTGTGCATGTGATTCCTATTATTTTTTTCTTTTATCATACACTTATTAACTATTTGTTTGTTTGTGTACATTTAAATACCCAGAGAGTTTTCCAAGGAGAGAGAGAAGGCCAAAGCTCGTGGAGATTTCCAGAAGCTACGTGAGAAACAGCAGCTGGAGGAGGACCTGAAGGGCTACCTGGACTGGATCACTCAGGCAGAGGACATCGATCCAGACAACGAAGACGAAGCAGACGAGGACAGCAAACGCAACCGTAAGAACTCCTGCGTCCACTGTGTCCACTGCATCGCCATGGATATGTAACATGTGCTGCTGTGTGACATCGCTGCTACACTGAATGTTCCTTTAAACTAGTTGTAATCCAGTATATTGTATCTTTAACCAAGATTATAGAACTCTGGAAAAATATGTTGCGGTTCTCTGTGTGTTTTGTTATTGCTTTTACTTTTACAACTATTTGCTAAAATACTTACGCAATACTTGCTGATATATGATATTGACTATGCGAGTAGAACTGCATAGCAGGGGACTTGTTGGATTTCAACAATTTATGGACCATTGTATGAAACAATACATAACCAATAGAATGACTACCAGCCATGCCAGCACTCTTATACCTACTATCCCTACTACGATGTTAATGCTATTACTATGTTATTACTTTTATTTACTTTTTTACTTTACTTTTATAATCTACAGACAGTAATTACTAACTCTTAACTTTATTCTGTCATTATTTTATATAAAGATAAAAGTAGTGATCATCTGATTACAATTGTGAGGCAAGGGGCGTATTCATGGGTTTCTGTTTCCTGTCTATAGGACTCTTGACCATGCAAAGGATAGTGACCATGTGATTAGAAGTGCGAGAAAGAGGTCCTATAGGACACCAGTGATTTATGGATCAATTTAAAAAGGCCATATAGTATGAGAGGCGATCTAGAGGAGAGGGCTAGTGCAGGTTGATGATTCATTGCAACTCAGTATAAATCACTACAGTAACGCATATCACAATCTTCTGCATTTAACCTTATATAAAATCAACTATGTATTCCATATTTAAGGTGCCATTTTGTATTCTCACCCAATGTATGTCACTAAAGTAGAGCGAGGAGTGAATCCCAGGAGTTTATCTGAGATGGGGGAAAAGGGAGAAAAGACATGTTATTTGAGCGGTAGACTCTTAATCCAAATCCTCTTTATAGAAGCAGTGCTCACGATGCAGGGCAGCAGCAGCTACACCTCACTGACAGGAACGAAGGAGTTTAGCCTCTGCAGTATCACTCTTAGGAGAACTAGCTAGCCAAATTTAAGAACATGCACATTACTAGACCATGTCATTTGTTTTATTGTTCTGTGTGACTTTTATGCTTTCTCCAACACCCATCCCAGCTTCGGTGCTTGCTGTTGCCGCATGAGCCTCTACCACAAGGGCTGCACAATTTATTGCAAATCCTAATTTGAGTTTGCACAATTATCAAAATCTCAAAGGCTGCAATTTATAGAATGCCTTCTGCAAAGAACAAAATGTAATTTTAAATAAAAAAGTATTTTTGTACCACAGTAGTTTAGATCTCTGCAAGCATGTTCTGAAATTCATGGAATTCTTGTATTAGTTTAGCTATTGATATTTCAGTCTTTCAAATGTTAATGTTCTTGGAGGTGTTTACAATTTGCATTCTAAACTGAATCCTACTTGTAAACATATATTATAAATCTAATCGCAATACTTACTGGAATATACTAGATTTTTTTCCAAAATCGTACAGCCCTATCTACCACTATGTTAAAAGTGCACTGGAGCATGTTAGCAGAGGCACAGTCACCCACAAGCACTGTCCATGTGGCTCCCTCTACCCCTACCTTGATGTCTGCAGTTTCCCCTGGCTCCCCTAATATCTGTCTAATAATAATATGTTGAATACTATATGTAAAGTATACTGTTGTTGTCCTGTGGTGCCTGTTGCTCTGACACATTTTGATTGCCGTCCATTCTCGCCCCCCACGCGCCTCCGCTGTGCCGTTGTGTGTGAATGCATGGGCTTGCATGCATTAACATGAAGGGGTGACTCTGGCTGACCTCACCGAGAAGAAGAAAGGAAGGTTTGGGTGGTTCAGCCAGTCGTCCGACACTCATGGTAAATCCTGGAGTTTCCCTCAAGTGTCTACTACTCTGTCTCTACCGTGTCTCTGTGTATGTCTTTGTTATTGACACTTAAATATTGCTAATATAGTGGTTATTTTTGATAGGAATAAATACTACTAACAAAACAATAATGTAAAGGAGGGACATTGCCTTATATTGTACATACTACTTTGTGCCAGTCCTAAGCCTGGACCAATACAAATGAGACAAGGAGGGGCATTACGACATTCATACATGTAGTGCAAGTCATATAGCATTCCTAAATCAGGAGTTCAAGCTTCATTACAACAGGTATCTGGAAACTGAGATGACAGGTCAAAGCTAAAAAAAATACCTATTTTGTATTCTAAGGTACTTATGATTATTCTGTAAAAAATCTATGTTGAATTGTGTTAGTGAAAAACTGAGTGATCTACAGGAAGAGGTCAATACGGTATTTAAAAAACAGATGCCTTGACTTGCCAATTATTAAGAGAGGTATAGTCAGGAAAAAATCCAAGGCACTCTGTACTGTGAAAAGTAAGTACAACATGGACAGCCAACGTGTTTCGACACTGGCATGTCTGAGGATATTAAAATTAATAATGCATAGGCTACATAATGCAATGGCCTTAATACAGTATATTCAAGAATATTGTTTCAACTGTTGTTGTTAACTGCTATTGTTATCATATTTATTTAGCAATATCAATACATTTTTTTTATATCCAACTGTTTTTTACACTACCACTTAGTCTTGTATATGTGTTGTGATCCTTAAAATTGTTTATCTGTCAAACCAACTGAATTAGTAGATGTGTTTGATTACACCTGCACCTTGTTCCACCTTGTACCCCATTTTAAAAACCCCATAGCTTAGTGTGAATATAGGAAACCAGGCTAAACCCAGATCACTACTTGAGCTGTCAGCACGATACACTGAGAGCTGTCAGGCGACTTGCAAATCAAAGTCACTACAGAAGCACAGAGCCGCCTAATACGAGTCGTACCACCAGGACATTTGAGACAGACAGGACAGGAGGAGCGTTTCAAAGACTGCCCCACTTTCTCCCATCCACACACTGTCCGCTAACTTGTCCACTGTCAACTCACCTTCTCCACTGGGCACATCACAGAGCAGTCTTTTTAAAGTTTAGGTTCAAATGCCTCGTTCTACATTACACTGCCTGAATTTTAGCTTCATAATAATAATAATAATAATAATAATCCAGCTATGTAAAGGTGTATCGTGTTTGTGTCAGTCACAAGACCACTAGACAATTATATGTTTGGAACAATATTTGGTTTAAAATAAAATACTAGCTCTATATCTCAGTCATTGCATACTCATAAAAAGCTCATTATTTACTGTGGTGTACCTTGAAAGAAAGAGCTTTAACATAAGGACTACAATTTTGCATATAGTAGGATATTATTAATTTATTAAAATAAATGTCTGGCTTAAACTTCTTCCAAATTTGTACCTATTCTAAGCACTTAACCTTTTCCACATGAGTCTGTAATATATATTACTGTGTATCTGTGCTAACTCACTGTCTGTGTTGTGCTGCTGCAGCGAGTGTCCCTGCCAGTGAAACAGAGTCTGTGAACACAGAGAATCAAACAGAGGATGAGAAGACCCCATGTTGTGGACCTCTGTGGTAAGCACAAACACAACATTTGATTTGAAAAATGCCACAAACCGTCGTTACCGCCGTTATGTGCCTGAGTTAACTTTGTCTTTTCTTTGTTTAAATAGTTTGTTGATGATTCGCACTAATATGTACTTTTATACCCTCTGTCACTTTCTGCAACCATTTGGATTCCACAACTTTGACTTTCTTTCTGTCAGTCAAAAAATTTCAAAGTCAAAGTTCAGGTCAGTACACTGCGTTTAAGTCTTTGCATGAGACATTGTGTTACTGCAGAAGCTGCTTTTAGTTAATACACTTTTATATTTGTGTTGTATTGTATTTTAATGAGGCAGAGTAAGGGTGATGAATCAGCAACTTTTATAAAGTCAGCATGTACCTTCTGTATTTATAGAGCAGGGCCCTGTGCAGGATCTTTGTGTTCATTTACTGGGGCTTGCTAAAATCTGTATTGACGCAGTGTTCCACTTGTCTTCTCTGTAAAGTTTTACACAGATAAAACAGTATAGAGAGTATTATATGTTATGTCCTTGTACATTGCAGTCGGCGCTGGCGCCGGTGGAACAGGTTTTGCCGCAGGAAGTGCCGGTTGGCCGTTAAATCGGTGCCTTTCTATTGGCTGGTCATCATCCTGGTGTTTCTGAACACACTCACCATATCGTCTGAGCATTACAACCAGCCTATGTGGCTCACACAAGTGCAGGGTAACATAACATCACATGTCTGTTTGTCTGCTGCCCAGGAATGTCTTCATTTGGGCTGTGTTCTTTTAGATGTGGCCAACAAGGTGCTGCTGGCTCTTTTCACATGTGAGATGTTGGTGAAGATGTACAGTCTTGGTCTTCAGGCCTATTTTGTTTCCCTGTTCAACCGTTTTGACTGCTTCGTGGTGTGTGGAGGGATCACGGAGACCATCTTGGTGGAGTTTGAGATCATGTCTCCTCTGGGCATCTCTGTGTTTCGATGTGTGCGTCTGCTGAGGATCTTTAAAGTCACTCGGTAAGAACAGACGCCACTTTACTTTTGTCCAGTGTCTCATGTTTTATTAACTTGCTGTGTTTCTCTCTCAGACACTGGCAGTCACTCAGTAACCTTGTGGCCTCGCTGCTAAACTCCATGAAATCTATTGCTTCCCTGCTGCTGCTGCTCTTCCTCTTCATCATCATCTTCTCACTGCTGGGCATGCAGGTGTTTGGGGGGAAATTCAACTTTGATGAGACACAGACCAAAAGAAGCACTTTTGACAACTTCCCCCAGGCCCTGCTCACTGTGTTTCAGGTATAATTGTGCTACAGAAAATCTATTTACATTTATAGAAAACATTGATGTAAAGATTATAATGAATGAGCTTAGAGAGTAAATATTGTGCTGTGTTCAGATTCTGACCGGAGAAGACTGGAATGCTGTCATGTATGACGGCATCATGGCCTATGGGGGACCATCTTCTTCTGGGATGATCGTCTGCTTTTACTTCATCATCCTCTTCATCTGTGGAAACTGTATCCTCAAAAATTTACTCAGAAATCAGAAATAACAATAATACATAAATAATAATACCTTTTTTTTTACTTTCAATACTCAAGGTCACTGTACAGCAATTTAAAATATAAATAAAATACAATAAAACAGTGATCACTAACTAGAAAAGAAAATACGACATATATATTAACAGTATTTGCTAAGTAACAGTATTTAACAGTAATGGACCAATCTTATCCTGATGATTCTCCTTAAACCATTGCCTTTATAAGATATCCTCCTGAATGTCTTCTTGGCTATCGCTGTGGACAACTTGGCTGATGCAGAATCTCTCAACACTGACGGCGGGGACACAAAAGGGTAATTAAAAAAAAAAAAATGACTATATGATTCAGTTAGTCCTAATACTGAAATTTCATCATTTCATGATAATTAAAAAATAATAATATAAAATATAGTGTAACACAAAATTGTTAATATGCTTATGTGGTTTGATACTACAATGCCTCTTACAGGATCCGAACAGCATTGAAGGATGGGTCAAATGCAGAGGACTATGAAGTGTACCTTAACCGTAGCTAGTTCAGATACATATCAGGACCAATCAAAATTTTTCCTTTTTGTGCAGTTTTTCAGTATCGATGCCTGTTCATATTAATATCTACTTTCAGTTCTCGTTGTAGTATCAATCAGTGTCTGGGTAGCCATTTTTGGCAACCCTAGATTCAATACAGATCCCTTTAATCTATATTTCTTGTATGCCTAAAGGGACAAAGGTGATGATGCCAGAGATGACCTGGGGGACGAAGAGGACAATGACGACACAGCAGGCGAGGAGGAGGACCCGGAGGTGCCATCTGGACCCCGACCTGCCATCTCTGAACTGGTCAAAAAGGAGAAGATTACCCCCATACCCGAGGGAAGTGCCTTCTTCATCTTCAGCAACACAAACCCGTAAGCACACCACTAAAGACCATAATGGAACATATACATTGGATATGTTTTTCTGACTGTGCTGTTTTCTTGTTGTTGTAGTGTCCGTGTGTTCTGCCACCGCCTCATAAACCATCACATCTTTACTAACCTCATCCTGGTCTTCATCATGCTGAGCTCAGTGTCCCTTGCTGCTGAGGACCCAATAAGAAACTTCTCTGCTCGTAATATTGTAAGTATAATTAGTACATACCATTTGAACATGTCTTTAAGTACTTCATTCATCCAAGAGTGGTTCACAGTATCCAAAGAAGTAGTCAGTCATGTTTCTATTTATCTTGTGCTGTTCTACACTCTCTTAACATATTTGCGAGAGTACAGTCATTATTTTGTGAACAGAATACACTAACTGTAAGATCTGGGTAACTGTAGATATCTTTATTTATAAAAGAGGATTTTATGAGTTTATAAATGAAATATGCACCCAAGAGTAACTATATCAGTATAATAGAATAATGTTGTTTATATGTGCTTGTAACAAGTTGATTGTTTTGCAAACTCGTCGAAAGTCAGGTAATTTTAAAATGTTACCATAATAACCATGTCTATGTAAAAGATAGTATTTATTGTGTAATGCCAAATAGTTGTAACCAACTGTTGCATTTAGCTAGGTCCTCTTCAGCACATATAAATGAAGTATAATACATTTTTAAATAATCCTAATATCATTTTGCAGGCAGAAGGTGTTTGGCTGCAATAACCTCCACTTTCACATTTTACAGGAAATACTCAGTGATCCCTTTCTCCTTTTTTTTCTTCCTTTTCAACCAAACTTTGTTTGCGCTAAATGTCCTGTTTTGTTAAACATGTTGCTCTTTGCAGATACTTGGTTACTTTGACTATGCTTTCACGGCTATCTTTACTGTTGAGATCGTGTTGAAGGTAATTGTGTGTCTCCCGTCTGTGCTGTCACTTCCCACACCCAGTAACACTGCAAACGTCTTGTGCCTCCTTTCAGGTCCTAGGCTATGCAGATTATGTCTTCACTAGTATGTTTACATTTGAGATCGTATTGAAGGTAACCCCATAGAGTTACAATGAGAGCCTTGCATTCTTCTCCCTGTGTGTCACCTGCCACTCAACAAACCTGGCTTGTTTGTTTCCTTGCTCTGATTTACTTCTCTTTGAGGCACCTCTTTTACAAAACAAAATTATAATTTTTTTTTTATGGATTTTTAAAATCATACTAAAGGCGAGAAACTATAGGTGAAAAGGTCATGATTTCTATAGTTGAGTAGCTAGCACAAACAACAAATACATATGGAAATCTTACTTAATATAAGACAGTATATACATTTACTGTATGCCATTTTGTATAATTTTACCAGTGACAAGTGATTATTATTCTTATATTAATTTTCTATATCAGAGATTGGCCTTTTTAAAGAACGGTATATTTTATAAATAGTAAACGTAGAGAGGAAACATTTTTGATAAAAAAAAGCTAACATATACTTAACTATCTGTAGTGTCTCGCCTTAAAATAAAATATTTATATTACACCAATAAAAGAAAAAAATGGGGGAAGGAAACTTGGCATCAACATTACATTAAACACATTCACTTGAATGCTACATCATTAGGAAGGTCATGGCTATGATGACTTAAGTGGTATGAGAATTTTAATGCAACCCTTGCGTGCCATAGATAGAACCAGGCTATTATGATGAAAGCTATCTCATGCCTCTCACACTGACTGCCTTTATAATGACCATAAAAGAGGGGGCAATTCAATCATGTTCATTCTGAGCATGGTTCGGTCTGCTTTCTCCAAACGGAGTGCATAGAAATGTGGAGCTGTGGCTGCAGCCGTTTGCACAAAAATCTGCCCAGACCAATGCTGTCTGACTTTAAATTACAATACATTAGTAACCAATCAGGCATGACATTATAGCTACTGCATGTATGGTGATCTTAACAATATGTTATCACAATTTTCATGGCATCAGTTTGTCAAACTTGCTCAAGTCCTTCCACTTCCCATTTGTACTTCTAAAATTCAGTGCACTTTGTTCCATTTATTCAACGATAGTCTATTCACCTGGCAGTGGTCTTAATGTTATGGCTGATCAATGTATCTGCAAGACTCCATATTTCTACACACTCGGAGGATAGTTTTCTTTTCTTTATGATTGTAAGGAGTGATCTTAGCTAGATTTTATTTCTCTGCCTGCTGAGATTTTCACTAGGGGCTGTTGTCCCTATAGACTTTTAAAGAACATAATAAAATGTACTTTAAGGCAACGGTCCAACATGAATGTGACAGTAAGGGCATTTCAACTTTACAATCACTATTTAAAAAAAGCAGAGAGTAAGTAACAGTGGCAACAAAATGCATGTTTTATTGCCACGTCCCATAGTGGATTGTGAAATGAATGATTTACTACTACATTCATGTGGTTAGGGGCCGTGGGGGTGGTCAGGATAGAGTTAGCCTCCTTTTCACTGCTTTGAGATTGCCACCCCAAACCAGAGTGATCTACTGAGTGTAAAGAGTGCGAGTGTGTGAAAGAAACTTATCTTAGAGAAAATATTAATTCATTGATACTGTACAATATGTTTACACTGTTTTAGATTGAGATTAGACATGCTATAGTTAGATTATGTGTTTGTGCGACTGTTCTTTATGATGTGTTTGTATAACATGACTGTTCTCCTCAGATGACCACATATGGGGCTTTTCTTCATAAAGGAGCCTTCTGTAGAAATTACTTCAACCTCCTCGACCTGTTGGTGGTGGGCGTGTCCCTCGTGTCCTTCGGCATTCAGTGAGTGAATATACTGGTTTGAGCTGTTATCTGATTAAAAGTACAGGAAATGTTTTTAGTTAACAAATTTTAGTTAACCATCAGTAACTGATGTTGTATTCTTCCTAACAGCTAACTCGCATAGGGCTCATACTGTTATCAAAAACATTTTGCTGGTTGCACTTTATAAAAGTGCAGATGGTTAATGTTAAATGTTAGAGCAGATATTCACAAGATTAGACGAAGCATCTTGACTGCCATCTGGTGGCCAGTCTCAAAGAACAAACTGGAGGTCCTATTTTGAAATAAAATGATGCATCTGTAGGAGGTTATAGGCTTATGCTGTACTATACAACTTTTAGATAATAACAACAATTCTTTTTAACCTTAGACCGATTTCCTTCTGGCACATTTGTTTTCAGGTCCTCCGCCATTTCTGTTGTGAAGATTCTGAGAGTGCTTCGAGTCCTGAGGCCCCTGAGGGCTATCAACCGAGCCAAAGGCTTGAAGGTTCATCCTATTCTCTCTTACTTACCTTATAGATGTAATTTAACTGTTTATTAATTACATACTTTGTCTTGTTCTGCAGCATGTTGTGCAATGTGTGTTTGTGGCCATTCGAACCATCGGAAACATCATGATTGTCACCACTTTACTTCAGTTTATGTTTGCCTGCATTGGTGTTCAACTTTTCAAGGTCAGTACTGTAAAGCAGTTGTGAGGATTAAAAATATTATTATAATTACATAATTATATTTTGCCTTCAGGGAAAGTTTTATCGCTGCTCAGATGAAGCCAAGTCTGTCCCAGAAGAGTGCAAGTAAGTTTCCTAATCCCACTACTTGTGTGGTTAAATTCCCATGATGATGTTATGATGTATATAAAGTAACTAACTAACAAATAACTAACAAAAAATATACTTTATGGTTGCAGAGGCACCTACATCGTGTATAAAGATGGTGATGTGAACCAGCCCAGTGTGCACAGACGTGTGTGGCACAACAGTGACTTTAACTTTGACAACGTCCTGATGGCCATGATGGCTCTGTTCACCGTGTCCACCTTCGAAGGCTGGCCTGCGTAAGACAAAAACTTATGCCCCCAAGTCTTGTCACTATCAGCCTATCTGAGCTTGTCTCTGTACTTACTCAGGTTGCTGTACAAAGCCATTGACTCCAATCGGGAGAACATGGGCCCCATTTACAACTACCGTGTGGAGATCTCAATTTTTTTCATCATCTACATTATCATCATCGCCTTCTTCATGATGAACATCTTTGTGGGTTTTGTTATCGTCACATTTCAAGAGCAAGGAGAGAAAGAATACAAAAACTGTGAACTCGACAAGAACCAGGTTAGACCATTGACTGTAACGTTTAAACTGACTATTTTATTTAGAATCATTCCCTGAATTACCTACATAAAAAGTTGTTTAGTATTTAGAAGAACATGTACCTTTGAGTTCAAAACATGCTTTCAGAAAACAAAATGTTACTTTTACTATTTTGAAAGTATCAACTCAAGTAAAAGTATATTTTCCACCTTTGCGGCAAAGTGGGTGGCTTTCTCAAGTAACAACCCAAAGGTCCTGTCAATGTTTGGGTGCAGTTCTAGTAGTAGTAGAAGTAGAAGTAGAAGTAGTGATTGTAGTAGTAGTTGTAGTGGTAGTAGTAGCTGAAGTAGGTAGAGAAGAAGTACCAGTAGTGGTAGTAGTGGTTGCTGCTTATAATAGTAGGTGTGTGTGTGCATGGCAATACAATAAGCAGCTTCAAAATTTAACTCTATAATACTTTTGGATTTACTTAGGTAACATAGTTTTGACTGCTTTAAGAGTAACATTTTGATATAACTTATGTATTATGTAAATATTTTGTACTTCTTCCTTTAACCTCAATTAATTTGTCTATCATTAAAAATACCAAAAACACAGTGTTCATCTGCGCTGTTTTTGTCTGTCTGTGCAGCGTCAGTGTGTGGAGTATGCCCTGAAAGCCCGACCGTTGAGGAGGTATATCCCCAAAAACCCTTACCAGTACAAGTTCTGGTACGTGGTCAACTCCACAGGGTTTGAGTACATCATGTTTGTACTCATTATGCTCAACACACTCTGTCTGGCCGTACAGGTGGGTGTCTGCAGCTGGTTTTGATCAGTGTATATTATTTTCTTATAAATTTCAAGTTTATTCTAATTTATGTTGTGTTTATTGTAGCATTACGGCCAATCAGCACTTTTTAACTACGTCATGGACATCCTTAACATGGTTTTTACAGCTGTCTTCACTGTTGAAATGGTTCTCAAACTCATAGCTTTCAAGCCGAGGGTAAGTCAATGTGCTGTATTTTATTCTCATGTTCAATATTTTATTCATGGTACTGTGCAGTGGTCCAAGTCACATTGGGGTGCATATAAGACAAGATAAAGCTATGAGTAGGAGATTGTATTAAAATCCATTTATTTAAAAAAAAAAAAGTGTTTAGTTCATGTGTAAATGGTCTTTCATTTGAGTAACACAACGCTAATTCAGTTCAGTAAAAGCTACAAAACCTCTGTCAATGTTTCTTCTGTTTATGAAAAGGTACCCAAAATGGTTTGAGATCTGAATCTTGAACTAAAACGATGAGTGTTCCCTCTCTATGCCGACAGCTCTTTGTTCCAAAGAAGGACAGGATGCTTGTAAGAGACAGAGTGGGGTGCAGAGCTGCAGTGTTTTTGCATATCCTCAAATCTTTACTTTGTTTGGCTCTGGTTAAATCTTTGCACTTCAACATCAGAGCGCTATAATCATGTGCTCTCTTTGCTGAAGGAGCTGTTGTAGTTTTAAGTATCCACAAGTGTGCATTTCAATTTGAATACTAAAAGAAACCTTGCTATTTGCCCACCACTTACTCAACATTGCTCAGGGCTATTTTGGAGACGCCTGGAATGTTTTCGACGCACTGGTTGTGATTGGCAGCATAGTAGACATTGTTCTCAGTGAAATTGATGTAAGTAAATACTCGCTTATGTCCAGCTCTTGGCTCTCTGACCTCACTCTTCTCTGCACTGTCTAAGGGGCTTAAGCACCTATAGCTTCTGTTTGCTACTTTTCTCTTTTGCTACCTCACTAATGCCAACTTCTTCCCCTTCCATTTCATTCAACCCCTTATCTGTCTTTGTCTTCATTTCCCCAACTCCCTTTTTCCTCCTTTGCCACCTTTCATGTTGCACCACACTTAAACAGCACTATTTTGCTGATGCTTGGAACACATTCGATGCCTTAATAGTAGTTGGTAGCGTCGTCGATATTGCTATTACAGAGGTCAATGTAAGTATATGATTTCCATGGTTTTCTTGTTGAATGGAAGCCTTTCATATAAGCCAATGTAGCCTTTTGACTGCTAAACTCTACTTTTTTATGTATATGCCATTGCTATTATGACTAATTTTGCTGCATGACAATAAATATATTTTCCATTGGCTTACTATGCAAAGCTTCAGTTTGACATTACTGACATTACTCCTCTCTTGTAGTCTCAATGTGTTATTTTTTTTTTTCAACAAAATGAAATGTATTATTATGATGTATTTGTAATCATTTCTTTGATAAAGGTAGAGTGCTGTGGATGCTTATTTCAAACATGGTTTAATTTACAATGTTGTTTATTTTTATTTCCATAGAAACTTGTAGAGGCAAGTATGGCATAGAACTAACATGTTGTGATGTGTGCTCTTCTGTTGACAACAACTTTATCTGCAGGACCCCTTTAATGTAGAAATGGATACAAACTTTAAATTCTTTCACTTAATTGCTCATAACTGCCGTGAAAGTAATTCACACGCAAATGTAGTAGAGACAGGATTAAAGACTCTAAACCCAAAGTCATACACTATATTGGGGTGTTTCACCTCGTGAGTGCTCCAGTGTCTGAGCTGCAGTGCTGTTTTCTGGACCTCTTCCTCATGATTTTATTCTTTCTGTTTGTGTAAATTGTGTCTGCATGAGTTTACACTAACCACATGTTGCACTCTTTGAGTTTGTAGGTAATCTGTTGTTGATGTTGTGTGTTTTAGACATATACTGCCCCATATTACACTCTATTAATCAGTTTTGTTGTACAGTATTACATTGTGTGCATGTTGTTCTTACTGAAGCATGCTCTTTGAGCAGTCCATATTTTATTGAATTGCATGTGGGTGTTGTAAATTTGTCTCAATAACTGTATCACACTTATTTCCATAATGTGTGATCCGATCTAGTTTGAGTGTTGTTTGTTGACATTACTCATAGACTTTTGAGGAAATATACAATAAAGTAATTGTAGATTGCATGTATCCTCCACAATGCATGCTGATCCATCCCCTAACAAAGCCTCATGTCTGCCCCTCACAGATGGCGCTTGGTCACCCGCTTCATGCCCCTCCGGTCAGTCATGTCCACTGTGCTCTGTGAAGCCTGCTCTTTCTCCTCACCTTTGACCTTTACCTCTTTACCTCCAGACACAATGGCCCTGGAGCTCAGAGCTCAAATGTTGCATTTATCCCTAAATTTAATTTACCCAAAACAAATGAAACAGTTCTTATTTATTCAAAACGCAGTGATACATGACATGATACATGATAGAATCAGTAGAATCTATACATTGTGTTTTGGAAGAAGTGTCCTGCCACAGTAATTACCTGTCAATCAAGATCAGGGTTCACTGAAAGACATGCAAAACCTCTGATTGACATGCTGTTAAAATGATTTTCCTTTATTTTAGATTGCATAAACAGGTAATACAAGGTTAAACTCCTGAACGATGCCAATACGATAATAATCAGTGTAAATAATCTGAAAATGTTGAGGCTATTGACTATTGAGGCCGCCAGGTTGTGTGCTGATCTTGTCTCTGTGAGTGATGTGTGTTCTGTTTGTCTTCTTGTAGTGAGCTCTTAAAGCTCAAAAGGAGCTCATTGTAGCGCAGGTGTGTAGTCACAGGCAGCTGCATGAACCTGTCTGCACTCCTCTCTTTCCAAATGATCCTCCAGTTGAGTTAAATGGGACTCTGGCTCCTCCTTCTCTTTCCTCTGTTTGTAATTGGGAGAGGCCCTGCTGCAGCTTTCGTTGCAGGGCATGACTGGCATGCATGAGTTGCTCTAATGCTATAACTCCACCAACGGCTCCTCGTCATTTCTTGCATATGCAGCATCTCCCAGCAGCATTTCTAAACAACGCATGTTTTGTCAGTGCTTTGGCCAAGAATACCTAAAGAACCTCCTCCAGCTAATTTTACTGCATAATCTCCATATTATTTTGACAATTCATGAATGTGGGAATCTAATAGAACCTCTCTGGAGTAGCTTGTTCGCTTTGATACATATCTGTAAATACTGTTTTTGAATCTGAACGGCATGTTTTAAAATGGGACTCTATGGGGGTCTGTGACTGGTTAATAATCAAATAAAATAAGACGGCCATAACATCATACATATTACTTTCATTACATGAGTCAGTTATTATATTTTATCTGTAGTGCACCAAGCATACATTATTATCCATGTTGTCCACATTACATCGGGGCAGTGATAAAGTTGTGTCCTTTATGTCATGTAGTAAATAACTACTTCATGTTGTCAGTCTAAGCTGTAAACCTGTAGTGAATTGTCTTGAAAGTATTACATACATAGTAATACATACAAGTAATACGCTAAGGTGGTAATAATAATTAGTGATAACATAAATAAACTGTAAATGTCTGTCCATGTCATAGTGAAAATTAAGAAACATTGTGCTGTAAATTGAGCTGTAATGACTTTGTTTTGTCTCTGTCTGAACTTACTACCCAAAAAAAACCCCACTAACATTACTGTAGCCTTTTGTCCTATACGGGCTGTGAGTAAAGTCATTAATCGAGTCTTTGATTTTAAAGCCAACGGAGACTCCTCAGGTGGATGAGATGGGGGTAAGATGTCTAGCCCCCTGTTAGGGCAATGCCATATTAGATCTTTGTTTTCTTTTTGGTTCTATTCCCCTGTTTGAATCATTTAAACCTTTTACTAACATTCTCATGACAAGTTTTCCATTTTCTTTTGTTGCCCACCTGTTTGGATTTCTTTTACTTTTGGTTTCGTTTCCTATTTTTTGCAGTTATTTCTAAGAACAGTGTGTCGCTCAAACGTGATGCGGTGTCCCGTGTGGGTAGGGGAGTGTTGGGCCGCTCCTCACGTTTGTTTTGTCGACACTAAAAACATGGTCTCTGCCTCTATCCCTGAGTGGGGCAGTTACCCATGGGTGGGCCCTGCGTTGAGGTCTGGGTGGGTCCCTGTGACTCCGCATGCAGTGACTCTGGACTGAGGGGCCATGCTTGTGCAGATATGCCCTGTCAAATATGGCGACATTTCTCCAGCATGCCTGCCTCCTTGCTTCCTCCCCTTTAGGTACAGTGAGCCCTGACAATAGAGACATATCAGCTGCTTCCACATTGTACTACACAGCCAAGGAATATCTGGCATTGGCTAAAATTGTTTAAATTAAGAAAATATATTTTGAGTTAGGTCAAATTGACTAGGTTATATTTGATAGCTTTTTATCGTCTGTTCTATATTATTTAACTTGCTTCATAGCATTTCTCATTGGTTTAGTTACCAGTGGTATTTTATTGACCCATAGGTAAATCCATTTGAATGCTTGAAATAAGAAGTAATGCTTTGAAAGTTAAGTAAAAATATAGGTAAAAAATGACTAAAATTAAGATTAATATTCTAAATTCAAATAATAATTTTAACAACTCTAGATATTAGATTGTGCACTGTACTCAATATTTACTTTAGCTGAGTCAATTTGTTACATCTGTTTGTGATGCCATATTAAAACCGTGGAGCTTTGTCAGCCCATATGTTTCTACAGTCTTTGGGCCCTTCATCTGAGAGCACAGTCAGGTTCTCTTGGTAAAGCTGTGCGTTAGTTCCTGTCTGACTCTGCTCTGGTCTCTCACAGAACACAGAGGACAGCGCCCGCATCTCCATCACTTTCTTCCGACTGTTTCGAGTCATGAGGCTGGTGAAGCTGCTCAGCAGAGGGGAGGGCATCCGCACTTTGCTTTGGACTTTTATCAAATCCTTCCAGGTAAGACCCAATTTTATTTAAATAAATTTTGGTGTGTAATTGAAAGTGAATGTTACTCATGTAAACATTTTGTTTGTTTTTGCCCAAAGGCTCTGCCATATGTTGCTCTTCTGATAGCCATGCTGTTCTTTATCTACGCTGTGATTGGGATGCAGGTGGGTAACTGTACATTCAATTATGCAACACAGGGTAGAGCAGCAACTTCAAATTGAGCCAAATTGCACTTTAAATAATTGACACAACCAAATTAACTACCAAAAATAAAGGCTACAATTCTTTATAATGTCCTCTGTAAACCACCATGTAGTCTTCTTATTTATAAAAATAACAAAATTGGACCTCTACAAACGTCAAACTGTTTTGAACTTCATGGGATTTTTGTATTAGTTTAGCAATAGATATTTCAGCCTTCTCTCAAATCTTAATGCTTCTGAATGTGTTCTGAAAATGAAATCTTTATTAAACAAAAATTGCAATAATAACATTAGAGAAGCAATTAGATGTTTTTTTTTTTTTTCTCAACTGGTTCAGATACTGTTACATACTGCATCAATGGTAGTTCTGCTGTGATTGTGATTTTTATTTGTTTTGTTTTTTTTCAATTATGACTATATAAACTGTACTGTTTGAATCCTCTCAGGTGTTTGGAAAGATAGCGATGGTGGATGGCACACAAATAAACAGAAACAACAACTTCCAGACCTTCCCTCAGGCCGTTCTGCTGCTCTTCAGGTGAGCTTCAGATGACTTTGTGAAGTCAGAATAGTAAGATACTTTATACAATAGAATGTAAGGGTGATTACCAAAAAAAATGTGGTATCCTCCATATAAAATGCATAAGGCTCTAATAAAACAGTGGAAATATTTGTAGCTTATGAGAGATGATAAGCTACATGAGTGCAAACTGAGTTACACATAAAGTTTAACACATGGCAACTATAATCACTGGAAAGAAGCTGTGGGAATAGAGAATGCAGATTCATATTAAAGTCATCCATTATGTAACAGTTTTTTCTTTCTTTAGAAATTGCATCAAGTACATTTGAAATATCAGTTACAATATGGTGTTCTATAAATACAGAGAATTATAGATTGCCTAGTTTCTATAACTATAACTTCAAAGGCAGACTCAAACAGATCCTCAATGTCATGTCTCTCTTTAAATTGTAAACTGCCCTCCTGCCCTCTCTACAGCACAGTGTCAATAGCAATATAGACTTTCGATACATTATTGAAAGTCTATATTGTATCGAAAACAATATAGACTTTTGATGCATTATTTTCATACATGGATGAATTTCTCATACATTTGTTGTACATTTTTGAGCTGTACATGGTTGAACATATCTATTCTTCTTTATATATAGATGCCAACTAATTATGTATGTATAATGGTTTATTTAGAAAAGGGTTTCCTAGGATTATCTTGCTTTAGGGTTATAAAGTAGTCTTCTATATTATATTGTATCATAATATTTACTGTAGTAAAACTTGACAATGTGTTACAAGCCTATTGTCGCATATGTGATTGTCCAGGTGTGCCACTGGAGAGGCCTGGCAGGACATCATGCTGGCCTGTATGCCCGGGAAACTGTGTGACCCTGAGTCAGACTATAACCCTGGAGAGGAGATGACTTGTGGCAGCGGCTTTGCTATAATTTACTTTATCACTTTTTACATGCTCTGCGCTTTTCTGGTACACATATACTTTAATCAATGTATGTTTTATATAGGGATTGTACTGCTATATTTTTGCTATGCATTTTACAGATTATAAACTTGTTTGTGGCTGTTATCATGGACAACTTTGACTATCTAACACGTGATTGGTCCATTCTTGGTCCACACCATCTGGATGAATTCAAAAGGATCTGGTCTGAGTACGACCCAGAGGCAAAGTAAGTGTATTCACTCAAATTGTTCATATTATTTGCTTTATTTCAGGTATTTAAAGTGAGTCTAAATTTCAACTTTGTTTGCTTCTAAACTTTTTAGTTGCATTCCCTACCTACTTTAGTTCATTTTTTGCCATTTTAGTTGATGTAAACAGTCAACAAACAACTATGTGCTGCCAACTGTGGTTAATCTCTGTCACTGCATTTTAAGAGATGATGTCTGATGTCATGAGAGGCTCAGACACAGCAGTTTAAAGTATATATTGCTATTTATTATCTCTTGTCTTTCCTTAACTCTTTCTTTTTTCTGCAGTACGGTTACTATCCTTTGTTTGTTAAATCCTTTATTTAATTTACGTATCTCAAACATGAATGCCTTTGATTTTGTAAATAATGTATATATTGTTTATATGTATTATAATTTGAGCAAGTAAAGCTGTTCCTCGTTGGTCCAGACCCCACCTTTGACTCTCCCCTTTAGTCTTCCAGTTTAACAGTTAATTTGGACTGTGGTTGTGGATGGAATTTAAAGTATAATATGGTAATATGTCTAAAATATCCCAAACAGGGGCAGGATCAAACATCTGGATGTTGTGACTCTCCTGCGTCGTATCCAGCCACCTCTTGGTTTTGGAAAACTCTGTCCTCACCGAGTGGCCTGCAAGGTCTTCTGTCTATCCATTAGTTTTTATTATGTTTATATTATATTTTATTATATTATAATATTGCATTAGTAGTTTATTACTTTGTACTATTTTTTTCAGAGGTTGGTAGCCATGAACATGCCCCTCAACAGCGATGGCACAGTTATGTTCAATGCTACTCTGTTTGCTCTGGTGCGGACAGCTCTCAAGATCAAAACTGAAGGTAAGAATAATAAATTTTAGGTTAAGCACTTGCTCTTATTATGTGGTTCTTCATAGTTTTTAATAATAATAATATCTGCGCTCTGATGTTGTAGGTAATCTGGAGCAGGCCAATGAAGAGCTGCGGGCAGTCATCAAGAAAATATGGAAAAGGACTAGCATGAAGCTGTTGGATCAAGTAGTACCCCCTGCTGGTGGTTAGTGCAATATCAATCTAAAACAAATAATACCACAAGCAATTGCTGCTTTTGCCTTCAAAATTTTCAGTAATTGTATGTTTAATCACAGTGTAATTTAGTATTTATTTTATAATCTGAATACAATGCTTTGTCCTGGTTTACTCTCACCTGTTTGTCTCTTATTCATGTTTTTCTCGAGCCCTGGACGCTGAAGGCCTCTGTCGGCTGGGCTGTTGCATGGCCTTATACAGAGCTGTACAGGAGCATGTGCAGTTTTGCCCTGTCTCTCTGATCTGTCCCAAATCCCTCTGACTCTTTGACCTCAATTTCTCTGTTACCAAACTGGCTGAAGCTCTTCCG
>JACM01022733.1:0-12466 GCA_000787095.1 Periophthalmodon schlosseri
ATAATAATAATACAAGTCATTCTATTGTTTTGTTTCTATACTATTGCACAGTGGATCTTTAAAGAGTAAATTAAATGTCCCATATTACACAAAAATTGACTCTTGTGAGCTTCAAAAAATGTTATAATGTTGTTACCTCCTCAAAAACATACCTGGAGTGGTGTTTTGTTTCATTCACATGTTTGAGTAATCCTTTATTGTCAGTCTGTCTACATCTCCAAAGCTAAAAATGTTCTGTTCCACCTTGTGATGTCATGACGCGATAGTTAACAATTATCTTTCACCTTTACTTCAGTAGAGTGGAAATTCTAGGGCTGAAATCATCCAAATGATTATCTGAAATCATCCAAATGATTCTGGTGAAGGTGTATGGAGATTAAAAACACAATGGAGCACTTCCTGTATTACCACATGACGTCACAAGGAGGAACAGAGCGTTTTAAGAGAAGCCTAAGAGAAGCCAGCCTAACTATGCAGGGTTTTTGTGATAAATGTGTGTGTGAAGGAAACAAAACTCATCTCCAGGTATATTTCTGATGAGGAAACAACATTATAACATAAACCAGAAATTACTGTAACATAGGCCCTTTAAACCTTTACCCTTTTTCATGTAATTAAGTAAAAGCTCTTTGTGTTGAAATTGGACCACTGTGTTTTTTTTAATCAACTTTGAACCAGGAAGTAATTCTGGTGTGCTGTTAGCATGCTAGATGTTGTTATCAGCGCTTGCCCAAACACTGCTTTGGCCTCTGAAAGGATGCTAGGAGGAATGAAAGTAAGTGAGGAATGAGTTTGGACCACTGCAAGCAGGTAAAAATGAGCTGGTTCTACGAAAAATCAGATTAATTCCCCATATCATGCAAGATGTGTGAAATAATTTGAGCATATTTAAAAGTTTGCATAAATAGAATAACAAAACAAGTACATATCTTCAAAACAATGCTATAATGTGACTGAGTAGTTGGATGCTACTTCAAAACAATACAACAAATAGTCATCTTTATGGCCGTTTAAAGCGTATACCAGTAGAAATGCCTTAGGTATGCAGCCGCTTTTGCAGAAAAACCCTGATCAGAAGAAGAGCTGGAGCTGTGGAGTGGTTAAAAGAGAAGCTTCGGGATGAAACGTAGAAGGCGCTACTGTGTCATTACCCCTTCACTCCTCACACTGTCAGGCGTATTACTTAATTTCCCCTGCCAGTCGTCACGATGACATACGTTTAAGTGAGTTAAAAGCAAACCTGCAGAGGCACACACCACCTCAAAGATGATGAAAAAACTCAAGCAAAAGCTGAAATAAGGCAAAAGATGCAGTTTCTTTTCAAAGTAATTGGTGAAATTCTGACTTACCGGTATAATACCCCATAGTTAGTCCCTTTCTCCACATTAGTATATTCACCCAAGAAGACATAAATATATATAGGAGCAATCACAATACTTTCTTATAAGTTTGCAGAGTATATGACTTACCGGTATAATACCCCATAGTTAGTCCCTTTCTCCACATTAGTATATTCACCCAAGAAGACATAAATATATATAGGAGCAATCACAATACTTTCTTATAAGTTTGTAAATGGCCAATGAGATAATTTGATGCCAGGCCAGCTTTTAGTTGACATAATGCGCAAAACTCAAAACTCAACTCAGCAGTAGACAATTGGGGATAGCAATAGTCGATGTGGAGGAATGGGAGAACGGTATGTTGGCAAATACAATGTGAAATATGCCACTTAGCAAGAAGGTAACATGTTCAAATCTCTGTCCGTTTGTGACCTAGAACTTTGATTTCTCTTAGTCTGGGTAGGCCCTATTAAACTAAATATGCACCAACACTAAATACTGCAGAAAGGTACTCCAGACCGAGATAGTATAGAGCAAGATCTTGGTCCTATGGGTGCTGCTCTGGCCACCCAACGCTTCAAACTGGTTGCTCTATCTAGACTGCAAGAAGCCACTGCCTCACTTATAACTAAGAGCTTTTGGAACTTGCTTTGTTTGACATACTGTAGCAGTGTTGTGAATTCATATGCTTTAAAAGCCCTCATTTGCAAAGCAGCCAATATATGATTAGCAGGGACAATTACCCAGGAAACGTCTGCCAACCAAATAGTGTAAACAAAAAGGGCCCATTAGCTGGTGAAGTGCACCTCAGCTCCACTGGGGACAGTCCTGAGCTGTGGTTGGCACGCTCACACATATGTAAACGATGCTTTGATTGTGCCCCTCATGAGAACATACTACCTGGGCACGTTAAATAGTAAACAAACTCATGTGGATGCTGATTAGATGAAAGAAAACATTTAAAAGGAAAATAGGCCTACCTCCAGTGTAAATGAGAACAAACGCTGTGTGACTGATGAGCCCTACACACTATTGAAACGACTTTGTTGTTGATTAGAGTGATAATAGCTGCACCTCTGTTCTCATGGTGCTTAAAGGTACACTTACTTTTCTAGTGGAGGATTCACCACCTGCTTGTCTCTACAGTGATGGTGTTGCTTGACTAAATCTTCCATAGTATAGTACCGCCATAGCAGGTTACAGGTGATCCAGCTCACTGTAAGAATGCATTTTTATCAAGATATTTTTGATCAAAAAAACATGTGTAATTGAATAAATGGAAAATAAGTTTAATGCCAGAACCTTCATTATACACGTCATTTTTTGCCATGTTTAACAAATGAACAATAAGGAAAGGACTGGACTACTTAACCTGAAGGACTCATGTTGGACTCTACATTGCTGTTAAATACTCATGAGGCATCATGAATGGAAGACAAAAGTAAATAAAATCCAAACTAACTAAACTAAAGCGTAAGGCACAGGGTCGCTCCGGTTTAAATAGTGGCACTTAAATTGCATAAAGCGTGAATCAGGACTTCTGATGGTTATAATTTCACTATAAAAGGACTAATATACTTTCACTTGAACAGTTTGGTTCTTTATGTTCACAGGTTACAATTACTGTCCAGCCATTCCATTACAAGACTTACATTTTTAAGATCAGTGTGACATTAGGGCAATAAGGAACAGGCAGGGTGAAGGCAAAACAGCAGGATGCACTGCAGGGTGTAGCTGATTCAAACCCCACAACCTGAGAAATAAGTGACATTAATGTATCTGGTTGAAGCATTTAATTCTCATGCTAACAATTTAAACATACCGCTTCAAAGCTCGCAGCCATACTCAGTCAGTGACCTGAGCTTGGCCAGGTCATGTCACACACAGATCCATCACCACACACCACAGACTACACCTCTGGACTAAATTTACAACAAATAACTTAGATTAGTTCCCTAAATGTTAAAATAGAATTTCCTAAATCAACTGTCTAACCTAGCATCATGGAGGACAGGGCAGACAACACAGCAGGTGGAAGTGAGCAGGTCAGAGGAAGACCAAAGACTGCTGGGAAACCTTTATAGTTTTTGGTCCACTGCCACGTACGTACTCTCCTACACTGCTGTTACATACTCACATACACTGCTGTTACATACTCACATACACTGCTGTTACATACTCACACACTGCTGTTACATACTCTCACATACACTGCTGTTACATACTCACATACACTGCTGTTACATACTCACATACACTGCTGTTACATACTCACATACACTGCTGTTACATACTCACATACACTGCTGTTACATACTCACATACACTGCTGTTACATACTCACATACACTGCTGTTACATACTCACATACACTGCTGTTACCTTTATAGTTTTGGTCCACTGCCACGTACGTACTCTCCTACACTGCTGTTACATACTCACATACACTGCTGTTACATACTCACATACACTGCTGTTACATACTCACATACACTTCTGTTACATACTCACATACACTTCTGTTATGTACTGTTGGTGTTAAATATGGGGAAATCCTAATAGCTAATACACTTGCAGATAACAGAAATGTTGTCACAATACAAACATTTCAAACATAGTTCTGACTCTGATACTTCTTTAAAGGTGCAGTATGTAACTTTTCTGCAGGGGGTCCATCATCATGGAGTTGTTATTGCTTTGTCTGTACTGTTCTACTATGGTATCAAATGTATATATTTTGTATTTATTGACTTAAAGGTGTTTTTATTGCATAACAACATTCTCAGTGTAAGCAAGGCCACATCTTCACAGATAAGACTTGTAGATACGTTAATGTCGTACTGTGTACCATTCCAGGCAAAGCAATAATATCTCCATGGAGACAAGCAGGTGGCAGGCCCACACTTTACAGTATATTATTATTATATATTATATTATTATATTCACACAACCCGACATAAATGCAGAAAAGTAATTTCAAGTCTATCTTAAGTTTGTAAATGCCCAGGGAGATTTGTGAGATAATTTGGAAACCATCCAGCTGTAAGTTGACAAAATGCCCCAAAATTCCACGTATTTTAAAAGGAAATGCAAACCAAATTTCAGCAGTGGCATGACTAGGCTTAGTGGAACAGCACAACAGAAAGTGGGGAGAGGCCCCGACTTACAATGCCATTATTTACAGTGTATTCAGTAATTATTTATTTTGAAAATATATTAGTTATTTGTACCAAAATGTTACATTACAGGCTTGTTGAAGGCTCTCAAAGTGCTACTCATTATTCATTCACTTCACACTAAGCTACTACTGTAGCCACAGCTGCCCTGGGGTAGACTGACGGAAGGGAGGCTTCCAATCTGTGCCATGGGCCCCTCCGACCACCACAAGGTGGTTGACATGTCTTCCCTTAGGACACAACATAAGAACTTGGTCCAAGCGGGAATCAACTCTCCAACCTTGGTGTTGGTGGAGGAGTGCTTTAAACACTATCCCTCTGCCGTCCCCTAGGCTCTGTGCTGACCTCATTGTTGTAAGATTGATTCCAGGCTCCAACAATGCTCCCCACTCTCCACCTCTACACACTTACATCTGTTCTGTTTAGTAAAGATTATGGGCCAAAAATGTAAAATTATAATAAAAGGTTAATCCTTCTGTCCGTCACTATGTCCCAAGCCTGGAGAAGTAGACAATTTAATAAAATATGTGTCAGTAAGTTAGAATAAAATTAATAGTAAAATGTGCTCAACGTTGTGCAAATGCACAATGCAAATGCACAATGTTGTTACAGAATAACAAAATACTTTCCACTAATGCAAAATAAAGCAGCTTTTTATAATTCAGGCTTAGTCATTTGAAACGCACATTTGTCCATGTCTTGGGGCGAGATTCAGGGCATTTTTGTTATTTTTTTCAAATCAATCTCATTTGTAAATCTTTTTTTGGATTTTCATCTGTCCTCCACTGAGTCATACCTAAACTCATTCTAAATATGCACAAAACACATTGTCATGCACAAACCCACTTGGATCATGAGTTCACGAGTAGACAAAACCGGAGCCTAATTAGCACCGAGCTATCATGTTTAAGATAGTGGAATGGATTTAGAGAATGCCAACAAGACAGCAACATGAAGTGATATGCTGAAAGTGTACCCAAGCATAACTGACAAAAAACTGCAGCATCGACTCAGCCGACAAGAACTGACATATACAGCTTTTGAATAGAGGAAGCCCAAAATGCTTTCACTCCTTTTGTGCTATTCCACATTGTGAAGACATAAAGCAACGTACAAAAGCACAGTGTACCCGCCGAGGCTGACAAACAACATGACAGCGCTTGTTAGCTTGTGTGTTAGCCTGCCATGACAACACAACAGCTTAGATGCTAGTACTTTGGCAATATACAAGGAGAAAACTGTTCATGTCGACTCCACTTTGCCTCGTGATAGATTCTGGAAAATGGCAGTGAAAACCTCAACCGCTTCTCCAAAAGCTTTTTAGAATATACCCAAAATGTGCAGAAGGGTAACTGACAAGGGGAATTAAGGGGAGACAAAGACAGGGAAATTGGCTTGGTGGTGGATTGTTATTTAGAGAGTGTTAATCCCAAGCCAATGGTGTCCAAAGAAAAGCTATAGGGCAGAATGAGCTGTTGCCTTTAAGCTAATAAGATATTAGCCAAATCCGCTTAGCCAAACTATTTTGTGAGGGTTCGCTGAGCGATCGTCTGCCTGGCACTAATATGAATGGAGAGGAGCAGGAGTTTAAGTGCCAAGCTGAGAATGACTCAAGAGGCGAGATGCTATTAAAAGGGACATACTATATAAGATAAACTTTTAGAAGCTTTTAACCATATGTTCCCTCAACCAAAGTCGTATTTCCATTGGTTCATGCATGTTTTAGAAATCCTATATGGTTCTGTATTTCAGGCTTGAGGGTTCAGAAAATTCCTGTTTTCATGACCCCCTATCTCTGCCAGTTCTGTAATTACTTGTGATTATTCAAAAGATTCTAACTCAGGATCAAACATAGGGTTAAAAATGTCACATAGCCATTTTTCGGCAGTAAAAACATGTAAACGAACGGGAAGTTTTGTATTCTACATGTACGTGTATGTGTATGAGACACAGCATTGCCAAATAAGTTTTAAGGTCATTAGAAAAAAAAAAATATAAAATGAATTTAAACAACACATTTTCAGGAGTCTGTGATCAATACGGGCGTTCATGGTCCTGTTTAGGTTTGATTTTAAACAAATGCTGTGAGAGTGACTAACTGAAACACTGCTAATGCTAGTTAATGCTAGCTAGTTTGTGACTGTAGTGTTATTTGAGAGGGACTTGTTTAACAGTAAAAATCAGCTCACCTGTTGTAGTTCCAACTAAGTCAATTCTTTTTGGTCAGATTATGTTAAACTAAAACTAAGATTAAAGTCTAACAAAGCTTCAGACAGCGCATGCTAACAGTTAGCATCGGGGAAGTATCGTTAGGGAAGTGTCGATATAGCAGAGGTGAAGGGAAGCTAAACACTTTTGCATATAAGGGAGACGTGTAAATGTGACATGACCACTGTCCTAAATTAGGGATGGGTGATATAATGACAAACATGAAAGATGTGATCCATAATGAAACAGAAATCGTAATCCATGCTTTAAGAAAATTGTAATATGATTTTTTTTTTTTTTAAATTTAGCATATTGCCTATTTATATACCAAACTCTCTTTTATCATCTATTTTTCCCCCTTGCATATTGGTACAACGTTTCATTGACTTGTTTGGTTATTTGAATGAAGTGCTTTTCCCCAAAACTAAGTTCCGCTTTTTTCACCCAATTTTTGAAGGTTCAATGAGCAGTTATTTTTTATTTTTATTTTGAAGTACTTTTGAACTGAATTTCAGTCCTTTCTTTTGGAACATTGATCAAATAAAAACCAACCCAACAAGACTGATTCCAAGTTTCACCTACAAGCACAAAAAGATTTGAAAGTCTCTGTATTTTTAGTTTTTATCTGCATTGTAATCTATTTAGACCAAACAAACAGTATTGAGCATTGTGACAAAAGTAACAGAAGCTCTCAGTGCAGGCAGTGGGAGTGTGAAGAGTGGGGTACGGCCAAATCCCAAACGGAGACGCAAAGCTCAGAATAGACTGATGTCCTGCCATGGTACAATGCCAAAAATCCATTTCTGAAATCCCATAATTTCACATATTTCATACAATAAATGTACAATTTGATATCATTTCCCCAATCAATTCACCACTTTCTCTTAAGTACACCTGCAGTGGAAAGCAAACTTCTTACAAAATTGCATGTATTATTATAATTGATTCTCTGGATCCAGGTATTGTGAAGTTTTGTAGATTTGACCCCATTCCTCCATCACATATCTATGGGTCATGGACAGAACACATATCGATACCTTTCAATGATATTTGTGTTCTCCCTGACACATGCATTTTTAGATCTGGAACTCAGGAAAAAAAACAAAACAAAACAAAAAAAACATACAAAACCGATTTAAACACATTTGATAGAGTGATTTGTAAAGCGTTGTGATCCTGTTTAGTTGTTTGATTTTCAACAGAGCAGTGCCTCCAGTTAGCTTTGCTCCCCCAAGGAATGCTGGACATCACTTGAAAGGTATTCATGCTAAACATTAAGTATGGCATTAAAATTAAAATCAAACTGTATACAAACTATATACATTTAATGATAATAACAATATAAATGTGAAAACGTCAAAACATGGTATGGCAGGTTGTATTTGAACCTCCATTGCGCATTGGGTTTCAAATAAAGTTGGTGGGTATTTTGACAGTCTTAGTTTGTGTATAGTAGAATCCATAAAGCAGGAAAAGTGTCTAAAATATATCTGATGTTGGATCACGCATCTCTCCCCAAAATATTATTCAAATCTGTAGCAGCCGTTGTGAGATTCAAATTTGAGCTTTTGAAAATCCTAGTATAAAACTGGGGCTTTATGCAGTATTTTGTGTTCAGAAATGGTATTTACTGCTCTGTGCTTCAGCAGTCAGTCAAGCGGCCGCCTCCTCATCACCAACAGCGAGATAAAACTAACCACCTGCTGATACAACTCAGCCACCACAGTGCAGCGCTACAGGGGTTCGCTCCCACCCCCATTCACCAGACTGAGAGAGACGTTATTGAGCTAGGCTGATAAAGTCATGGCTGTTAACCCCAATATTCACAGAAATTGTTTTAATACAAGATGCTGTTTTAATTAATTACGCTTTAAATACCAGCTCAAGATCTTTTAGCAGCTTTTTGTCGTAAGAACTTTGCTTTTAAAGGGCTCATATTACACTATTTTCTGATCTATGTTGTAATGTTGTTTCCTCATTAAAAACACACCCAGAGCTGTGTTTTGTTTCATTCACAGATGTTTAACACACAAACCCTGCAGATTTAGGCTGAGTTCTTCAGTCAAACAGAAAACTCTCTGTTCCACCTTGTGATGTCATGTGGTAATACAGGCAGTTCTCCACTATGCTTTTAAACACCATAAACCTTCACTAGAATCATTTGGATAATTTCAGACCTGGAATTGCCAGTCTCTACTGAACAAAAGGTAAAAGGTAGCTGTTAATTTGAAAACTACCGCTTCATGACATCACAAGGTGGAACAGAGCATTTTGAGCTTGAAGATGTAGACAGACTAATAATAAAGGGTAACTCAAACATGTGAATTAAAAAAAAAACAAAACACAACTCCTGTTATGTTTTTGAGGACGTGCCAGCATTATAACATGGCTAAAAGCTCTCCTCTCTAGACTCAAATTCAAATGTGGGTAATACAGAACCTTTTAAAGTGCCAGTGTAACTGGTTATTTGGTTTTACACTTGTGTAACTCTTTAATTGCTTGGCATTGTTTTATGACTTTCAAACTTCAAATAAAATCAAATTTAAAGGTACACTATGTCACTTTTCTGGTGGAGAGTCCGTCACCTGCTTGTCGACAGCTGTCACAGCTTTGATTAGAATTTTACACAGTTTGCCAATAAACATGTCTACTTCCAAGCAGGTGGCACTGGAGACCTGCTTGTTACAGGTCAGATCTGAGAAGAGGCGACCCTGCTCACTGTAAGAATGTTTATCTACTTTGTAGAGGTTTAAATCCAGGCTCAAAACAGTTCTGTTTAGCTGTGCATATGACTGAAAGGTTTTTATTCTGCACTCTTCTCTTTTAATTTAAATGTTATGATTATTTATGTCTTTATGTATTTGTATTGTGATCTGTAATGTCTTTCTTGTTCTGTAAAGCACTTTGGATTACTTTGTGTACGAATTGTTCTATACAAATAAACTTGCCTTGCCTTATCAAAGTATTTTTGAGCAATAAAAACATGAATAATTGAATACAAGAACAGTTTATGTAGAACATTCCAGGCAAGACAATAACATCCCTGGAGACAAGCAGGTAGTAGACCTCCCTACCAGAAATGTTACATAGTGTATCTTTAAGTAGTCTTTCCTTAACATATAATGGTGTGAAGATTAAAAAAGAAGATAATTTCAATATCCTAAATGTTACTTTACTTTCTATCCCTAATTTTATTTTACTTACGAAAATGGTATTTATTTGTAAAGAGACAACACATATTAATAAACATTTAAACATGTAAAAATGTAAAGATTACATTGATTTCCATCTTCAATCCCTCAGGAGGTTGATCTCAAACAGTCTACAGGACAGAGAAAAGAACAACAACAATCACACAAAAGCAAATGTAACACACCAGCACACTCACTATACACACAACACACTCACTATACACACAACACACTCACTATACACACAACACACTCACTATACACACAACACACTCACTATACACACAACACACTCACTATACATACGATTATAAGAACGGGTCATTTGAAGTTAGATGTTAAAAGTTAAACCATCAACCCCTAAATATAAAAATGTAATTTTGTTATACAGTTGAAACCGGATGTTTACACACACTATATAAAAAGACACACATGATTTCTATTCGCTAAATGCCAGAGTAATGAGAGAAGTATTTTTTTAGACAGTTGTCCATTACTTTCCTCAAAGTCAGAACTTTACATACAGTAAGATTACTAGATTACTATTAAACAATTTGGTCTGAAATGTGCATATCAACCCAAGAACAAAAGCAAAAGACCTTGTGAAGATGCTGGCTAAAGCTGGTAAGAGTGTGTCATTATCCACAGTGAAACGAGTACTGTACCGACATGGGGTGAAAGGCCACTCTGCCAAGAAAAAGCCATTACTCTAAAAGAAACATAAAAAAAACAGATTACAGTTTGCAAATTCACACAGGGACAAAGGCCTTAATTTTTGGAGACATATCCTGTGGTCTGACAAAACTAAAATTGAACTATTTGGCCCTAATGAGCATCGTTATGTTTGGAGGAAAAAGAAGGAAGTTTTCAAGCCTGCGAACACCATCCCAACTGTGAAATACGGGGGTGGCAGCATCATGTTGTGGGGTTGTTTTGCTGCAGGAGGGACTGGTGCACTTCACAAAATAGATGGCATCATGGGGAAAGAACATTATGTGGAAATACTGAAGCAACATCTCAAGACATCAGCCAGGAAGTTAAAGCTTAGGCACAAATGGGTCTTCTAAATGGACAATGTCCTGACACATACTGCCAAACTGGTTACAGAGAGGCTTAAGGATAACAAAGTCAATGTTTTGGAGTGGCCATCACAAAGCCCTGATCTCAATCCTATTGAAAATTCATGGGCAGACCTGAAAAGGCATGTGTGAGCAAGGCGGCCTACAAACTTGGCTCAGTTACACCAGTTCTGTCAAGAGGAATGGGCCAAAATTCCTGCCAACTATTGTCAGAATCTTGTGGAAGGAGATCCAAAACATTTGACCCAAGTCATACAGTTTAAAGGCAAAGGTACCAAATACTAATGAAATGTATGAAAAATTGTCTAAAAAAATCCTTTTCTCATTATTCTGGCATTTAGCAAATAGAAATCCTAATCCTAAGTGACCTAAAACAGGAAAAGTTTAGTCTGATTTCATGTAAGACAGTGAGAAAAAAAAGCATATGTATCTTTTTCTATAGTGTATGTAAACTTCTGGTTTCAACCGTGTATGGTGACATATTTGACACTGGAACAATCACTGTTTTCAAGCTTTTGAAAATGTTGCCAGTGTTGAGAGCGCTCGCATATGAGCAGACAGAGTGTTCCACGTCTGACCTGCTTGAGAAGCAGAAGAGAGTTGTCCAAAAGCACTTTTCCTTAGTATTCACACCTCTGGTACTTCTCCATTCAAAAATACATATATGATCAATTGGTAAAATGTGTGAAATGTGTCCTCACTGACCACTCCAATTTCTACATAACACCCTAGTCCTCAAATTTGCATGTAATACAATAATAGCAGTGATGCGTTACAGAATGACACCGCCGCTCAGGGAGTGGAGTCTGTTTCTGATGGGTGCCCACTTATGCCGCTGTGCTCTGTATGCTAATAGAATCCAAGGGCAGATAAACAGGTTGATTTACAAGTTGACCCTTGCCATCCCAAACAGCATTACAAACAGCCCATTTCCTCTCACTGCAGACAGGGGCCAAGCGTATTCATCTGGAGCTGGCCTCTCGCGCGCTGCGTCTCTCAGGTCCGCCAGTGAAACCGCGGGGGCTGTGCGCAAAGAACACTGAGCAAATTGTGAATAAATATGAGCAAAGGGGAGAGAGATGGTTGAAGAGGCACTACTGTATTGTAATTCACACTTTCATTCACATTCACTTGACTCATTGTGGTTAATGCGCACAAGGCCTCGCTAGGCTTTTGGTCATAATGTATTGGCAGGGTTATTTGTGTGTGTATTAATAGGTACGGTTATATTTGAATTATGTTGGTCACATTGAATAGCTCTTAATGGTTATGGTAAGGTGATGTTCCAAATGACACAATTTAAGTTGTTTTTGTAGAGCACAAAGTTCAGCAGTTCAGTAGATTTAACCAGCAGAAAGTTAGAAAATCAACAGTGGTGGAAGAAGAACTCAATTTTGTTACTTAAGTCAAAGTACAGATACTGTACTGAGGTAAAGTTATTCAAGTAAAAATAATAATAATAATAATAA
>KN473467.1:0-24075 GCA_000787095.1 Periophthalmodon schlosseri
GTATACTGTGTGTGTACTGTGTGTACTCTTCAAACATAATGCCCCTGTGTCATCTTTAAGGATGCCTTTTTAACATGTGTCAGATGTATAGGAGACAGTACTGTGCACTGTTTAGTTGAATTTTGGAAGAAAAACATGAGAACTGAGAAAGTAATTTCAAGTGATAACAAAAGGTAGACCGCACCACTGACGTGACAATGTAGTAGTAGTAGTAGTAGTAGTAGTAGTAATAGTAGTAGTAGTAGTAGTAGTAGTAGTAGTAGTACTCACAGAGCCGATGCTGCCCCCTGCTGAGCGGTAGTTGACCCTATACTGCTGCACCTGTCCAGAGGCGGGCTCCCAGCGAATGTTCAGAGATGAGGGGGTGGGGTTATACACCTGTATGCTCCGAGGAGGAGTCCTGGGTACTGAGGAAAGACAACAGGACTGAACCAGGACTGAACCAGGACTGAACCAGGACTGAACCAGGACTGAACTAGGACTGAACCAGGATTAAACCGGGATAAGACCATGACCAAACCAGTGCTTACAGTTAGTTTTAGCATAGCCTAAGCCAGAGCTTCTTAAACTGTGGTACATGTACCACTGGTGGTACGTGAGGCCCTCTGCAGTTTGAGCATTTGTATAATTCAGAGCCAAAGGTATCGATTTTTTGTCCCCTTTTTTGGTTACATATTATTTAGACCTTACCTTCTCCATGTTTTAGTCTCATTTTAGACCTGCTTTAGGCTTTAAACCAGGTTTGCTGTAATTTGATCATATGAAGTCCTGGTTTACATCTGGTGGTACTCAGAAAGCCAAATATTATCTTAGGTGGTAGTTCGAGAGAAAAATTTGAGAACCACTGCCCTAAGTTTTTAGTGATTTTATATTATATTTTACATACATGTCTTCCCCCTCTCCATCTGCTTCAGCCCTTCTCCTTCAGGATACACTGGGGCCACAGTCACGGTGTAAACAGTGTCAGACAGAAGGTTCCTCAGTACGGTGCTGGTGCTGCCTCCAGAGACCTGCTCCTGTTTCAAATCAAAAACACATTTTAAACTGCAAAAAGTAACAAACAGCTTGTTTTTCAAGTTTAATCTTAGTAGTTTTCACATGTTTAGATTTAGTAAATTGGTCCAGCTTTTTAGACAAGTTTCAAGGAATATATGACTGGATTTCAAATGATAATTTTCTAATTTCTAATGTCAAAAAACCTGTCCACTAAAATTGTGATTTAAACAAGAACAACTCAAAACAAACAAAAAAAAAAAAAAGCCTTCACTCTGAAGTTGGCTGCTGAATCAGTTTAAAAAGCCTTCACTCTGCTGAAATGCCTTTAAAATGTTTTAAAATGAAGATTTAGCCTAGACAATTAAAGGCTTTTTAAACTAACACATGAAGAGCGCCTTGGCTTTTGTTTTTCTTGCACTACTCAAAACAAGATTAACATTGTGAACATACTCATTTTGCTGTATACCTGCATAAGAAGTATGTAAAAATATCTCTAATGGTCATAATGTACTGAAACACAATAATGTTCTGTCCTAAAGTGAAACACATTTTCTAAAGTAAACAGTGATGACATCATCAGTGTGCGCCTGACCATGTCCTCGGCTCCTCCCGACTCCGGCACGTAGTAGATCCGGTACTGTCGTACGTTTCCTTCGGCCGCGCCCCATCGCACATTCAGCGAGCTTGTGGTCGGGTCCGTCACTTGAAGGTTCTTCACTCCCCCTAGAGGCTCTGCAGAGAAGTGCACAAACAGCTTTTATATGTCCATATTTAAAGGGCTCATATTACACTATTATCTGACCTATGTTCTAATGTTTCCTCATCACAAACAGACCTGGAGTTGTGAGTTTCATCAAATCCATACACCTTCACTAGAATCATTTGGATGATTTCAGCCCTGGAATTGCCAGTCTCTACTGAACTAACGGTAAAAGGTAGCTACCACTTCATGACATCACAATGTGCAACAGAGCATTTTGAGCTTTGGAGATGAAGACAGACTAATAATGCAGGGTTAGTCAAACATGTGTGAATGAAACAAAACACAAGTCCAGGTGTGTTTTTGAGGAACATGACTTAAAGCTCACAAGAGTCACTTTTGTGTCATGCTTTAAACAGAAATTAAAGTGCAGCTGTCTAAAGGGTCAGACTTTTCTTCATCAAAAACACCTGGAGTCACATTTTCAGTCTGTCAAAACTTTCTGCTTCACCTGCTTATGTGTGTATGTGTGCTTGTGTTTTTAAAGTTCATTAAACTGCTTTTACTACACAACATGTTTTCAAAGAGACACCATTTTCATGATCCTACACACACATTATGGCAGAAGTATTTTAATTTAATTTGCTACATAATTTTGAGATAATCACACAGGAAATACCAAACCTATGAGTCCAAGGAGTTTAAAGAGGAGGCATTAACTAAATTACTGTGGGGTATTAACTGTAACACATAACATATTTAGATCACCATGTTTCCTTTTATCGTTCTGAAAATGCTATAATCGCCCAAAACAACGTATAAACATGTTTTATAAGTTTCAGTTTCATTTTTGATGCTCTCAGTTTCCCCTCCCTTTGCTCTCCGCACTAAGTCACTCCCCCTTCAGAGCACTATCACAACACAATCAGCTGCATCCCACTAATGAAACTACTGGACATCACATTAGGTTTCCCAAGTTGCTGTGTACAGTTTTGTATCATGTTTTTGTATATTTATGGGGAATTGTTGTGTGGGAGCATGGGTGACGTAGGCTTGTACAGGTTTGTACTGCTAATTGTAACAAGGGGTTGCGTAGGAAGAGATCACTAGATTACTCAAACATGCATGAATGACATCTAAAACCTCTTCATGTTTTTGATGAAGAAACAATGTTAGAACATGAAAGCTCAAAAAAAAACAGATTTTGCAGAATACCTCCTCTGGATCTCCGCTGGATCATAAAAAAAGCAATCATTACAGTTGAGTCATGGTCGATCTGATGGAAGAACATGATCTAAAAAGTCCAGTGTTCTCAGAGGAATGTGAACTTTGTACAGTCACATCATATTCAAACAAGAGATGTGCTTTTCTAAAATGGCGGCTCTCAAAGTGTCTCTCCTCATGTGACCCACCTCACATGTGGGCACCAGTCTGTTTACTTTTGTTCTTCTATAGAAAAATCATCTCTGGAACGTTTGATTCTGACCATGTGTAAGGTTAAAACACGCGTAAGGTTAAAACATGGAGGAGGACAGCCTTGTGTGACCTGCCTCTAGGCCTGTAGTCGACTAAAGTAATTCTTGTTGGACTAAACACATGAGCTGCTGATTGATTGGTCAACTAAAAAGGGGGCGTGGCAAAAGCGCTCAAAACTATTACGTATCTCTGTGTATCTGACCCAAACTGCACTCACAAGACTACACCTGCAGGGGGAGTTCACGCCAAAACTACTATTTATGCCGAAAAAAGTACTAAGAAACCATGTGTTTATATAAAGACAGATTAAACTTGTGAATCATGAGTTTAATCTGACTTTTTAAAGAGAAATACCAAAAAATACCAACTCTTCAGCTCACTCACTCACTCCTCCTTTCTGATGTTGTCCCATAGAAACCCTTATGGTCTAAATAACAGGACTGTTCCACTAATGCACATTTTGGTGGAGACTAAACTCTTGAAGGAGCACACCTCTGTATTTGTGATGTGAACTTTATCTGAACCAGGTCAAAGATTCAAAGTTCAGACTTGAATGCACTGAGTGTAATCTGTGTAAAAGAAGCAAACTGGAGCTTTAAAATGATCACAGCAGTCCAATGAAGGTCTCTCCCTCCTCTCCGTCCTCTCTCTACCTCTCTATCTCTCTCTTCTTCTTCTTCTGTTTAAATGTGGACATGGTTTTGTCTGTGTCTGACCCACAGCAGTGAACTTAACCAGGTCCTGAGTCTAGACATGACCCTGAAGAGTAACAACAAGAGTTTAAGGCAGATGTCCTCTCTGAGGCAATGGAGGGGAGAGAGGGAGGAGAGGGCGGAGGTGGGTCTAGGGAGATGGAGGTCAGAGGGAAGCATCTGGGGAGTCGGAGAGCAGGAGGAGGTGTCTGGGGAGGGCAGGAAGAGGAGTCTGGGGAGAGCAAGAGGAGGTGTCTGGGGAAAGCAGGAGGAGGTGTCTGGAGGGCAGGAGGAGGTGTCTGGAGACCAAGAGGAGATGGCTGGGGAAAGCAGGAGGAGGTGCCTGGAGGGCAGGAGGAGGTGTCTGGAGAGCAAGAGGAGGTGTCTGGGGAGGGCAGGAGGAGGTGTCTGGGCAGAGGGACAGCAGGAGGAGGTGCCTGGAGAGCAGGAGGAGGTGTCTGGGGAACTGGAGGAGGTGTCTGGAGAGTAGGAGGAGGTGTCTGGGGAGAGCAGGAGGTGTCTGGGCAGAGGGACAGCAAGAGGAGGTGTCTGGGGAGAGCAGGAGGAGGTGTCTGGGCAGAGGGACAGCCAGAGGAGGTGTCTGAAGAGCAGGAGGTGGTGTCTGGGGAGAGCAGGATGAGGTGTCTGGAGAGCAGGAGGAGGTGTGCAGTACTCACTGGTCTTGCCAGTGTCGGAGACCGGTCTGCCCTCCATGTCGGAATACACTGGGACCACAGTGACTCTGTAGGGAGTGTCCGGTCTCAGCTCCCTCAGGATGGAGGAGGTGGTCAGCCCCGACACGCTCGTCTGGAACACAACACGTTTATAAAACAACAGCTGCCACCGCCATAGGAGGAAGAGGAGTAGTAGTAGTAGTAGTAATAGTAGTAGTAGTAGTTGTAGTACACTATCTCCTCTCCTCCAGCCGTAGGTACATATAGTATCTTGTACTGTGTGTAGTATTCGTACCACTCTCTCCTCTCCTCCGGCCGTAGGTACATATAGTATCTTGTACTGTTGTACGTCTCCTTCGGCGCGGTCCCACTGCACTCGCAGGGAGCTGATGGTGGGATCAGTCACCTTCAGGTTCTTTACTGCCCCCAGTGGCTCTGAGCAGAAACAGCACAAATGTGTCTTTTTCAGAGGGGAGGGGTTTTACTCTAACCTTGCAAAGATGGATTCTCACAATATTAGTGAGTTCACAAACTCATGAGAATCCATCGTAAGATACTCCTGCTGTAGGGTTCAAATTCACCCAGCAGGGGGCAGACCAATCACAGAGCAGCACTGAGGAATTTAATCATAAATCAAGACAATTGGCTCTGTGCACAACGCTATCCAGAATGCTATCCGGCTAGCTCCCGAGGGACAGTACCACCGTTTACACTGTAATGTAATGTCTGTGAGGTTCTTCTGAGTCATGCTAAAATCACTAAATCCTGACAGATCAGACAGTGGACAGGGAGCTGCGGGTGGGTTAGGGGTCAGAAGTTAGGAGGTTAGGGTCAGGCAGTGGACAGGGAGCTGCAGGTGGATGACAACATGTTAAACACTGTACAAATGTGAGGAAAACTTCCCCGCAGGACACTTCTGTGTTTACAAAGGTATTTCTTTGTGTGTCAGGGCTAATGCTAATGCTAATACTAATGCTAACTTCTATTAAAATGTTAAATGTTAAATAATAAAATAAAATTTGCTGTAAGCACGAACAGATTATTTTAAGTGTAGATTATTTCAGACAGTGGCGTAATTTAAATATTAGGCTCCGAAATTAGCATTAGCATTAGCCCCAACAAAGAGAAATGTACCTTTGTGAACACAGAAGTGTCCTCTGCGAAGTTTTCCTCACATTTATTAAGTGTTTAACATGTTGACATCCACCTGCAGCTCCCTGTCCACTACCTGACTCTAACCCCTAAACCCTATGCCCTAACCCCCTAACCCCAACCCACCTGCAGCTCCCTGTCCACTACCTGACTCTAACCCCTAAGCCCTAAGCCCTAAACCCTAACCCCTAACCCACCTGCAGCTCCCTGTCCACTGCCTGACTTTAACCCCTAAGCCCTAACCTCTAACCCCCTAACCCACCTGCAGCTCCCTGTTCACTGCCTGACCCTAAGCCCTAAACCCTAAGCCCTAACCCACCTGCAGCTCCCTGTTCACTGCCTGACCCTAAGACCTAAGCCCTAAGCCCTAACCCGCCTGCAGCTCCCTGTCCACTGCCTGATCTGTCAGGATTTAGTGATTTTAGTGCGACTCCGAAGAACCTCATAGACATTACATAACTGTGGAAGCGGTGGCACAGACTGTCCTTCTGGAGCTAGCTGGATAGAGTTCCGGATAGCGTTCCAGATAGCGTTTCGGATAGCGTTGTGCACAGAGCCAGTTGACTTAGTGCCAAACAGAGAGAGACGTACTTTGTGCATTTGTGGAGGGAAAGATCTCTGTGTTTTTCCCTCAACTGGATTTGACTCACCTTTGATTGTTCTGCTGTTGTGATGCTTCGACCAATCAGATTCAAGTATTTGTCATGGCATTGCACATTTTCCCAATGGCTTTCAGTGAAAGGCCAGATAAAAGTGTTGAAGTTCAAAGTGCTAAATGTATCAATCTGGTAAGAGCCAGCCATATTTTCTACTAGTAACAAGATCCATTCTCCTGCTGTTTCTCCAAATGCACATCTGCAGATTAACTGCAGACATTTGACCTGTTGTCAAATACTGCACTCAAGTTATTTCAACGATTTTATTGAAGTTCGGTCAAAAACAGAAGAGATTTCACATGTGAATCTAAATCCATGAAGAAACAATCCATAAAGAAACAAACTCCAGAGGTTTTTCCTCAGAATATTCTCTTAAACGTAATCATTGCCTTTAGCAACAGAAAAGTCTTCTGGAAAAGCTTTCTGTGCTAATGCTGTTAAAACTAATTGTTATGGTGCGGTTCAACTTAATATAAACACACTATATGAACCCTTTTGTTCATGTGGCAAGTTTTACATCAGATGCCCTTCCTTTGTGCGTATAAACTGATGATGCATTGTTTTTCCTCTTATATTGCTCCTCTCCTCTTCATCTCCCTCTCCTCTTCATCCTCTTCTCCCTCCTCACCTTTCTTCACACAAACAAACATCCCCAGCCGTAGTTCAAAGTAAAGTCTGACTGCTTTGTGTTGGGAGGGGGCGTTTGTTTTCAACGTGGGTCGTCTCAGCCGGGTGGGAACGCTCTGGACTGGATTAAAGTGTGTCTGACACGAAAACATGTGTGGAACTGTCTGATACCTAAACAGAACCAGGACTGAACCAGGACTGAACCAGGAACAAACCAGGACTGAACCAGGAACAAACTAGGACTGAACCAGGACTGAACCAGGACTGAACCAAGATTGAATCAGGGCTGAACCAGGGCTAAACCAGGACTGAACTAGAACCAAACCAGGACTAAGTCAAGACCAGTTTTTGAGTCTTCTAACAAATTCTTAAATGCTTTTTATTATATGTTGCACAGTTTGTCTTTAGTTCCCGTTTGTAGGACTCCACAGGACTGAACCAGGACTGAACCAGGACTCCACCAGGACTGAACCAGGACTGAACCAAGATTGAATCAGGGCTGAACCAGGGCTAAACCAGGACTGAACTAGAACCAAACCAGGACTAAGTCAAGACCAGTTTTTGAGTCTTCTAACAAATTCTTAAATGCTTTTTATTATATGTTGCACAGTTTGTCTTTAGTTCCCGTTTGTTTCTGATTTTACAATGGCATGTTTGAAACACTATTGAGATGAGATGTCTGTAGTGACAGGTCCTGCTCCTGCTCCTCTTGTATTAAACACATGGGAGCATCGTCAGATAGGGCCATGTTTATTGTAGGATTCACCAGACTTGCCCTGGTTCGCCCGTATAAAAGTAATCACGATACCAAAATTTTGTTTTTGATACTAAGGAATACTCGATACTAGTTTTAGTATTGATTAATATCAGATTTTTTATACTTTTAACAACCCGAAACATGAGCATTGTCAGATGGGGTCGTAGTCGGACTCACTGGTCTTGCCCTGCTCTTCCTGCCTGATGCCCTCCACGTCGGGATAAACCGGGACCAAGGCCACTTTATAAACGGTGTTGGAGTCCAGCCCCCGGAGGATGGTGGTGGTAGTGCCGCCAGAAACCTCCTCCTAGAAAACACATCACACAGTTTAATTAGACCCAGATCTAAATTACAAAAACATTTGAAAAAATTTTACATAATGTCAAAGAAGATGGAGAAGGCATTAATACGTCTTTCTTCTGCCTACTGACTTTTGACTTCTATGGGGTATTAAAGAGGGGGTATATGACTTCTGTGGAGTATTAACTGTAATATATAACATATTTAGATCACGATGTTTCCTTTTATAGTTTTGCTGTATTCGTTTTTGACGCTCTGAGTATCCTCTGCCTTTGCTCTCCGTGCTAAGTCACTCCCCCTTCAGAGCACTATCACAACACAATCAGCTGCATCCCACTAATGAAACTACTGGACATCACATCAGGTTTGTCAAGTTGCTGTGTACAGTTTTGTATCATGTTTTTGTATATTTATGGAGAATTGTCATGTGGGAGCATGGGTGATGTAGGCTTGTGGGCGGAGCACAGGCTCAGGCTGCACAGGCTCATACTGCTAACCATAAGGAGGGTTTGAATAGGGCCCAGGAGAGATCAGTAGATTACTCAAACATGCATGGATGACATGTAAAACCTATTCAGGCATGTTTCTGATGGGGAACAGTGATTTTGCATAATACCTCTACGTATCAATCTTGTTTATATGTTATAAGTTGTTAGTTCATTATCATTTCTTTCTGACTTATTAATTAAAAATAAATAATCAAAATAAATGAAGTTTAAATGTGATATTTTCAAGCCGATTATCCAATCTGAATGCAGAAAGACCTCCTTACTTTGGGTTGCCAGATCCTATGACTAAAACCTGTGTGTAATGAACCCAAAGGGGCTCTGTATGACAGTAACAGTATGACAATAAATTGAGCAGCTGGAGTCCTTGTGACAGGCTTCAGTGTGATCTTAATGGATGTTAATGGACTCTTTTTAGCGACGACACATCTCACGCTTAAGAGACTGCAGTTTTTTGAGGCTAAAAGCAGGTTATAAACAGAATCTATGGTTATGAGTGTGACAGAAAGGGTACGAGGGAGGTTAAAGTAAGAAGCTAGGCTAGGCTAAGCTAGCGTTAGCAGTGACCGGCAGTTAGTGAGACATACACACTGGTTATGATAAAAGTTATGATAAAAGTTATGATAAATTATTACTACATTATTTCCATATTTGATACAGTTTGAGGCTAAACATTTTGTAAACATCTAGTTTGATGAATAGGAAACAAAAACAAAGCTAGAAATCAGCTGTGAAGTTTCTGGTTGGACCCGGAAGTGACATCATCACTTAAAAATCCTATACTTTTATAATCTGATATTTATATAATTGTCATGCATTGGCCAACACAAGCCTATGCAGTGCATTGTGGGAGCTCCGTACCATCTTCTCGGCTCCTCCTGGCTGCGCGGTGTAGAAGACTTTGTAGCTGCGCACGTTTCCAGGAGCCGGGTCCCATCGCACCATGAGTGAGGAGATGGTGGGGTCCTTCACCTGCAGGTTCTTCACTCCTCCCATCGGGTCTGCAGGGACACAAGATGGCCGTCGTGACAATGTACGCAGCTAAACAAGAGGTGGCGCTCACATGACATTCTGCAAAGACTATTGATACTTTGCAGTGACATCACGCTGGGAGTGTTATACATGCATCTCTATGGTGGAATGTTCAGCAGTTACCATGGCGGCACAATGCACACATTAGCAAACATTGTCAAAAAAGTTTTTGATTGTCTGATTGAAGATTGTCTGAAAACTCAAGAAAAAATAGAAACTGTATTTAAAGAGCACATTTTCATTTTCCTGTGATCAATCCGAGTGTTCATGGTCCTGTTTAGGAGTTTGATTTTACACAGCCTCCAATTAGCAGCAGAGGGAATGTTAAGTATCAATAGTTTAAAGGTGCACTGTGTAACTTTCTGCCAGAGGTGGTGGAGTAGCCAAAAATTTTACTCAAGTAAAAGTAACATTACTTCAAAGTAAAGAGAATGTTCCACAGTATGGCATTAAACTTCTCTATCTTGCATTTATTTAATTACAGACGTTTGTGTTGCTCACATATACCTTGAAAAACATATATCTATGAGCGGGCTTGCCTCTCCACAGATTTGACCAGCAGGTGTTGAATCCCCAACCAGAAAAGTGACACAGTAAAGCTTTAACCTGAGCTGAGAAGGGTCAGAACTCTCAGGTGGAGTTCTCTGTGTAACTGTCAGATGCAGATGTGCGGACCTGGTTTATGGTTAATATCTGTGTAATCACTGGACCTATCCACATAGAACAAAAACACAAAGTTCAACGTCTTCTCTGTCAGGATAAATAAACAAAAGTCAAATGATTTTTTCACAACAGCATCAGAAAGTGTTTTCGATATCAAGTAACAGAGGTCTGATTATAAACAGATGAACTTTAAATAAAAAGATGAATGCAGAGAGTTTGTGGATTAAAAAAAAATAATAATAATAATAAAATTTGAATATTTATGGGTTTCTGTTTTGACATTTCCATCAGAGACACAAAGACAGTCTCCCATATGGTTTGATTTTTATTTAAACCATCATAATCTGACTTGGCTGCAGAGTTTAGTGAATCTAAAACGTGGAGAAGTAAACGTGGAGAGTAGAAAAAGAGTTTTAGGAAAAACTGGACTTAAAAACTGAAACAAATGAAACAAAACTCTCAGAGACTGAAGCCAGTTCCAGATGCAGAGACATAGAACAGTCCGACACAACAGGACTAAAGTACAGTATGTGTCCTGTGTAACACTCTGGTAGCACCATAGACTTTATATATCTCAGGCCCATTAGCCGCCGTGTTCAAAAACAGGAAGTGATTATGGGCAAGATTCAGCTCCATCGACTCTAGCTCCAATTCACTTTCTATGTAAAAAGCATGGCCCTTCTCTCTGTAACTGCTGCTGTCAGACTCGTCATTCTGACCTTAAAATGTTGGTTTTAACACACTCTACATGATCCTGGATTTTTATTTTACTTTTGTCCCTAAATCATGATATGAACATTAATAACAGACAACAGGTTTGATTGACAGCATTGCTAAGCCCCCCCCCCTGCCAAACCAGCGGATGGGAAGGGGTGTTACCTTCAACAGCCTCGCTCCAGATTAGCTCTTTGGTTGCTATGATACTCACGGTCGGAATTGTGATGATGTATTTATTACCTTATCTACAAAAATGTCATCTAATTGTTTTTCAGATGACATCACCACATTCATCATATTTAGCACAGATGACATCACCACATTCTATAGTCCAATTCATATTTAAACAGATGGAGCAGATAAAGTGAATCTTGTTCAGACTCATATGTGTGTTGTTGTTGTTGTTAAGTACAATGTAATTAATAGGAAAAAATGTGCCATTTTCCCCCATTTGTAAGTATGACATCATCACATTAGCCAAGACTGAACCAGGACCGAACCAGGACTAAACCAAGACTGAACCAGGACTGAACCAGAACTAAACTAGAACTAATCCTGATACTCTGGCTTGTATTCCTTGATAACACTGAAGTATAAGATCTTGATTGGTCGAGCTTTAAGAAGCTAAAATGACAAAAACATTTTTTTCTTCCGCATTACTTCCTGGATACTTGCCTATTGCCTCACACTGTGTGACAGAAACATGCACCATGTGATCAGTTCTGACCAATCAGAACGGTGCTGCTAGACTGGTGCTGCTAGACTGGTGCTGCTAGAGCGGAGCAAGAGCGGCTCAGAGGGGGCTAGGCTAAATCTTACAAAGCTAACTTTTAGATGCTTTGAGGAATTAAACATGTTTTAATGTTGTTTTGTTTTGATGTTTTCATGTTGTGAAAACATAGAAAAATCCTACAAAATGTCACATCACATTAGAATCTGAAAACTACCAATAGACATCATCTTATGTGAAAATGCCCCTCAACTTTCTGACTGACACTGAGGCAGAACTATGAGCAGCTCAACAGACTGAATGTGTTTCTTTGATTTTTCTTGTGTCATATTTGTCTGTGGAGCTGCTGTTTTCACCACAATAATAATCTCACACAGACTCAGAAACATGTGATTTAAGGAAAGAAAGGTTCAGTTCATCTGTGTCTGATCTAAAGTGTGTATCAGTGAGAAATGTGAGTGTGTCTGCAGGTCCCTGTGATTTACCTCTTCTCTGCTTTTATTCTGGTCACTTGAGTTTCTTGTTTTAGAGTCAGATACAAACTAAATATTTATCAGAGTTGTCCATTTTTATATTTGTTCTTAAACTGTAGCAGCTCTTTCACATTTTAGATTTAGTGTTTGGAGCTTTTTATCAGCAGCAGTGGTGGTAGTAATTGTAGAAGTAGAAGTAGTTGCACTAGTAATAGCAATAGTATCCACAGTAGGACTGGGAATAACAGGGCCCCTTATGATTTGAAACAATACACAATATGGCTATACATGGCTCACAAAAAATATCACAATATAGCAATCACTGGTCAGTACTAGTAGCAGTAGTAGTTGTAGTAGTAGTAGTAGTTGTAGTAGTAGTAGTTCTAGTAGTAGTAGCAGTAGTGGTAGCAGTAGTAGTAGTGTTTGTATCAGCAGTAGTAGTATCAAAGTGCAGTACTCACTGGTCTTGCCATTCTTGGACATGGGCTTGCCCTCCATCTCATGGTACACAGGTACTACTGTCACTGTGTACTCTGTGTTTGCCTCCAGGTTCCTCAGGACTGTGGTCGTCGTGGAGCCAGAGACCTGGTCCTGAAGGAGAGAGACGGGGAGGGCATCTCACACAAGCTCAATCAAGAGGAGGGGAGGGCATCTGACACACAGGAGGATGGGAGGACATGTGACTCACCACGTCCTGGTCTCCTCCGGCCGCTGGGACCCAGATGACGATGTATTCTCGAACGTTTCCTTCAGCCTGATCCCAGCGCACATTTAAGGTCGAGGTCGTCGGGTCTGTGACCTGCAGATTACGCACGAATCCCAGAGGACCTGAGCAACAAGAACAGGACTGAACCAGGACCGAACCAGAATTTAACCAGAACCAAACCAGGACCAAACCAGAACTGAACCAGGACTAAACCAGGGCCGAATCAGGACCAAACCAGGACCAAACCAGGACAGAACCAGAACGGAACCAGAACTAAACCAGGATTTAACCAGGACTGAACCAGGACTGAACCAGGACTGAACCAGGACTGAACAAGGACTAAACTAGTACTAATCCTGATACTCTGGCTTGCATTCCTTGATGCCCATGGAAGTTAAGATCTGAAGATGAACCAAAGACGGCGTTGTGTTGTTTTCAGTGGCCTGTGCTCATTGGGGCAAAATGACAAAAAGATTTTTTTTCTTCTGCATTACTTCCTGAATACTTGCCTATCGCCTGTGTGACAGAAACATGCACCACATGATCAGTTCTGACCAATCTGCTAGAGCGGAGCAAGCGTGGCTCATAGGGGGCTAGGCTAAATCTTACAAAGCTAACTTTTAGATGCTTTGAGGAATTCAAAATGTTTTAATGTTGTTTTGTTTTGATGTTTTCATGTTGTGAAAACAGAGAAAAATCCTACAAAATGTGACCTTTGTGAAAGCCGGATGCCCTGTCAGCCAACCACAGGCACTTTGAATTCACAAAAATGCACCCTAACACTGACCCTCTGTTACATTGTGCTCTGAGGGAGAATTCTTTCTGGGTCAAAGCTCCTGAGAGCTGCAGTACCTGGAGTGACCACTAGACAAGCTTGCAGGGGGACAGAGGGGAGTGTCTTATCCAGGTCTGATTATAGATCCATGGTGGATACTCACTGGTCTTGGTCTGGTCTCTAGCCTTGTCTTATATACATACTGCAGTATACTCACGTGTCTTCCCACTGTCCCTGAGACTGGGTCCATCTCCCTCGGCGTACACAGGGACCACAGTCACTCTGTACTCTGTGTCGGGGAGAAGCTTCTCCAAAACGGTCTGTGTGGTGCTCTCAGACACCTGCTCCTGGAGAACGCAACAGAGAACATGTGAGATACATGTGAGATACATGTGAGACACCTGCTCCTGAAGAACACAACAGAGAACATGTGAGATACATGTGAGATACATGTGAGATACATGTGAGATACATGTGAGATACATGTGAGATACATGTGAGATACATGTGAGATACATGTGAGATACATGTGAGATACATGTGAGATACATGTGAGGCACCTGCTCCTGAAGAACACAACAGAGAACATGTGAGATACATGTGAAACACCTGCTCCTGAGGAACACAACAGAACAATGTGAGATAATGTGAGACACCTGCTCCTGAGGAACACAACAGAACATTTGAGATACATATGAGACACCTGCTCCTGAGGAACACAACAGAACATGTGAGATACATGTGAGACACCTGCTCCTGAGGAACACAACAGAACATTTGAGATATATGTGAGACACTTGTTCCTGAGGAACTTCGTCTGAAGTCGCCCCCTGCCCGGACTCCAGTAACCTAGCAACCCATGCCGTAGGCATGGGATATGCATATTTGTTCTTGCTAACTTGTCATCGTCAACATTGAGTCAATGGGCAAAGCCCATGCATTCATCGTTTCAGGCTGTTTTGATGAAGTTGCGCGCAAAGTGCTTTGCGCACAACTTTGTCAGACGTCACCCCCTGTCCGGACTCCAGTATCCTAGCAACCCATGCCGTAGGCATGGGATATGCATATTTGTTCTTGCTAACAAGTCATCGTCAACATTGAATCAATGGGCAAAGCCCATATTTGTTCTTGTTAACATGTTATTGTCACCATCAATGTTGACAAGGGTAGCGCGAAGCGCTCATGTCCCCCAAACACACTCCTGGCATCGAGCCCTATCCAAGCACCCATGCTGCAGGCATGGGCCATATTTATTACTGCTAAAATGAATGGCAGTCAATGAGAAGTCAATGGGTGAAGCCCATGCATTCATCGTTGCAGACTGTTTTCTTCGTCTGGAGTCGCCCCCTGCCTGGACTCCAGTATCTTAGCAACCCATGCCGTTGCCATGGGATATGCATATTTATTCTTGCTAACATGTCAAATATAGCGCGTAGTGCTCATGTCCCCCAAATACACTCCTGGCATCGAGCCCTATCTAAGCACCCATGCCGCTGGCATGAGCTGTATTTATTACTGCTAAAATGAATGGAAATCAATGGGAGGTCAATGGGCGACCCCGTAGAGCCACCAAATTTGGTACACGTGTTCGTCAAGTGATGCCAAACAAAAAATATTATTATGGCCACGCCCCCTGATAAACCGGAAGTCGGCCATCTTGGATTGAAAATTCCGAAATGCATTTTCAACATTTTTGCTGACGTCGTATTTTTATCAACTCCTCTGAGGGGGCTTCACCGGCAGGACTGAAAATCACTGAACATCATGTACAGAAGTGGGGCATCAAAAGTTATCCAATTTATATTCATACTTATCATGGTTTGCGTGCGGCGAAGCCGCAAAATTCCAGATTTTCAGAATTCAGAATTCAGAATTTTTTTAATTTTCACATGTCAAAATTTGCTCCTGTTTGCGCATAAAAAGTCAGATTGGGCTTAAATTCAAATAAATTGTAGAACTTTCTTGTCTAAACCTACTCATTGTGAAAAAAAACTAAATTGGCGCGATAGCGCCCCCTACAGAATAACTAATACATTTGTGTGGGAGGCCGAGAATTTAGTTTTCCCAAATGTTACCAAATTTTACACAAAATTCCATTTGGTCATCCCAATCAATAAAGTCAATCAGACCCATGTCGTTTTTTGCAACGTGTTGCCATGGTGATGTGCCCATGTTATCCTAATGGGAGTGATCCCAAAATTTTCCATTCATGAGAAAAATATTAGTATCATGGAATAATGTGAAATTTGGCACAATGACTCTTCATGTCATCCCGATCAAAAAAGTCAATCAGACCCATGTCATATCTTTCACTGGGTTGCCATGGTGATGCGCGAAAGAGCCCATATTATCCTAATGGGAAAGTTTCCAAATTTTCCTACATTTCAAAGTCTTATAACAACTTATTAGTTTCTTTGAAGAACGTGAAATTTGGCACCCTGACTCTTCAGGTTGTCCCCGTCAAAAAAGCAAAAAAGTCCCAGGGGCCAACTTTGTATTTTGCACGGTGTTGCCATGGCGATGCCTCAAAAAACCATATTATTCCATTTTAGTGCATCAGCACTTCCAATGTCTTTTGGCTTTGTTTAGTGACAAGTACAGCCCAAAGGCGCAAGAAATCAGAGACGAGTGGCGTGTTAGCGCCACCCTTAGGGAGTGCGAAGCGCGGCCTGCGAGAGCCAATTGATGCTGCTTGCGGCTTTAATTGCAATTGTTACTCTTTTCTAAATTGGATGTTTTTGCTCCTTGTCAGATCCCGCTTCCTGGACCCGCCCAGATCCTCTGTCTCTGACCCCGCTCTCCACAACCGGTCTCTGACCCCGCTGCCCACGATCTACCCCAGGACTACTTCAAACAACCCTGCTCTCAACTATCTGATCAGTCTACCTTCATTTGCACATTTAAAAGCTGTAAATAAACATTGTTTAACTGTTCCCTGAGTTCTGTCTTTTTGGTCCCCTTGTCAGTCGTTACGACAGAACGATCTGGCCAACATGGACCAATCAGACTCGGGGCCGGACCAGACGCTACAGCGTTTTCGTCACCACGGAATCATAAACGGGCAACAAGAACAAACCGTCCGGACCCTGCTCGAATGTAACCACACTCTGACTCAGCAAGTTACCCAGCTCTCCAACCAGGTCTCCGCTCTGCTCACTCTCTCGCCTTCAGCCCCCGCGGCCACTGCCGCCATCTCTGGGACCACCGCAGCGCTGTGCCCTCAGGAATCAAGAGGCACCGATCCGGATCCATATTCAGGTCAGCCCAGCCTCTGTCGGGGCTTCCTTTTTCAATACACCTCCATGTTTCAACAACGTCCAGCCTGTTTTACATCAGACGCTGCGAAAATACGGTACATGTATGGATTATTGCGAGGGAGAGCACTCCAGTGGGCAACACTACGTTAGACCATGTGACTTTTGATGGGTTTGTAGAAGAGTTTAAATTAGTCATTGATCACCCACACTATCAAGCCGAGGCCTCACTCCGTCTATTATGTCCGGTTCACGGTTCCAGGTCGGTGGCTGATTACACCATCAAGTTTTGGACACTGGCGGCGGAGGTGATGAACTGGTTTCACGAGACCCACCCCACCTAAAATCTTTGATTTCCCTAGCGAACCGTATCGACAATTACCTACAGAGTCGTCAGAGGGAGGGACGCCGTTCGCCTATCCAGACCGTGAACTGTTTTGCCCTGCCGCCACCAGTCAACCTGCCCCCAGCGACACCCCGAGTCAGAGCCAATGCAGCTGGGTCGTGCGCACCTGACTACTGAGGAGGAGTGCCTGCGACGCCGCCAGGCGGGTGAGTGCCTGTATTGCGGAAAACAGGGGCATTTCCTCATAACCTGCCCGGTTCAGCCAAAAGGGGGGGGGTCAGCAACACATCCCAGAGAAGAAAAATAGTAGATTTCAGCTCGACGCTACCTTGTGCTTTCGTACTGATACCCTACCCATCTTGGCTCTCATTGACTCTGGAGCGGAGGAGGACTTCCTTGACCAGCAGGTGGATGAGCAGTTGGGGGTAGGGTTGGAGCCACTTAAGCAACCACTCACAGCCTTAGCTCTCAATGGGAGGCTGCTAGCCAGGGTAACACATATCACCAAGCCTGTCACCATAGTCTTGTCTGTTAATCACCATGAAACGAGGTGGTTCTACGTCATTTCCGCTCTCACTACGCCGCTCATTTTGGGTCACCCCTGGCTGGTAACTCACAACCCCACTATTGACTGGGTTAGGGGAAGGGTGTCAGAGTGGAGTCCCTTTTGTCATGCGAACTGCCTTCATTCTGCCCTGTCTCCAGCTGGGGGCACCAACTCGCTCTCCAGTCACCCTCCGGATGAGCTGGATCTCTCTTCCGTGCCAAGCGAATATCATGACCTCAAGGACGTTTTCAGAAAAAGTCGGGCGTTGTCTCTTCCTCACCACAGACCTTATGACTGCACTACTGACCTCCTGCCCGGGTTAGCCCGGGAAAACTGTCTTTAAAACGCCTCTGGGACATTTTGAGCACTTAGTGATGCGCTTCGGATTAACCAATGCCCAGCCGTCTTCCAAGCGCTATTCAACGACGTACTACGGGATTTTCTCAATCGGTTTGTGTTTAAGACCCCACAAGAACATCAGCACCACGTGCGCCTGGTCCTTCAGAGGCTTCTGGAGAACAAATTGTTCGTGAAGGCGGAGAAGTGTGAGTTCTCTTGTAGTGCTAAGCCTCTCTGGTAACATTTGAGCTGTAGCTGGTTGAGTAATTATCATGAATAACACATTATAGATACTAGAATTACCATTGTGCCAATAATTTACCGCTAGCCACATTTTTTCTAAGGTGTTATAAAAAGTTTCTAAGGTGGTATAAAGCCGTTTCAATATTTATCTGTGGCAACATATCATTCTTCAAAATGTGTTATCGTGACAGACCTAAGCATCAGCCATGTTGTTTACATCTGAGTTCATTCAGCTGGAACGCTCTGAAGTCGGAACGCGTAATGTAAGTGAAATAACCCAGGGTGTTTTGGACAGGTTCCAGACACATAAGCTAACATAAGCTAACATGTTTGCTCTGTGTTGAGTGCTTTATGACACGTTTTCATCTCTCAGAAAGATGTGATGATTTATTTCACATAAAACTGTTCAAACGAGACAGAGGTGACAGAGCTGTGTCTTTGTGAATGAGGAAGAAAACAGGGATAATCCTGTGTTTGTACAGACTCAGCCACGCTCCATTTAACCTCACACACATGTACAGGTGAAGTGTCTCTGTCCTCGCACAAACAAATGTGCAGGTCCAGTGTCTCATGTCTCACCACTATCTCCAGTCCTCCGCTGGCAGGGACATAGATGACCTTGTATCCCTGGACATTGCCATCTGCTGGACTCCAGGTCACAGTGAGTGTGGTGATGGTCGGGTTGGACACCTTCATGTTGTCCACTCCACCCAAAGGCACTGAGGAACAGACAAGGCACACGGGATTACACACACACACACACACACACACACACACGTACAAACAAGCCATGTGCCGCCATTTTGTGACTGTAGGAAGAACAAAACTTGAATCGAAAATAAACTAAAAACAAGGTAAGAAATAGTGTTTGATTTCGACACTACAGACTCAATACTGACTCTGATACCACAGTGATGATAATAAAAACACTCTTCCTTTAGACAATATACTGTGATTTTCCACATAAATGTTTGTACTTTGTTTTCTATTCCCATGTGGCCTTATATCTGTGTAATCCCTCAGTGTCCAGTAGGTTCCATAGTGGTCCATGGGCGTATACTAGTCTATGTGTCTTATACTTATGCAAGATACAGCTCAACATCATTCTAAAGACATTCAGGAAAGATTCATTTCTGTCCTGTCAATGAGACTTTTTTAGTATTGATACCTGTGAAAAATGAGGATCTACTTTAGTTACTAGTTTTAGTATTGATTAGTATCTGGTTTTCGATACTTTTGACACCCCTAGAAAACAAATGTCATTGATTAAAGCCCTTAAATGAACAGTTGGTTGTTTTGAAGTCTCAGTTTTGTAGGTGAGCTGTGTCTGTCAGGAGCTGTTTCACTGCTGTGAACATGGTCTATGTTTAAGGCACGAGTACAGTGTGTTTGCATGTCAGTACACTGCATGGGCACAATCATAACTGTGATATTACATACAAAGAAAGAAAGAGGAACTATTTTCAAATGAATGACAAGCCTAATCTCCCAAAAAACATTCTTCCTGGGCTCCACATAAACATCACATTTAAAGTGCCTGTGACAGACTGGACTATATAACTAAAACACTGTTAAAACACAGTTAAGATCATTATATTTAAGGGTTTATAAAAAAATTACATTTTTTTCTGTATTTGGCCTGTTTTTAGGTAATTTTTTTTTCTCCCTGGTTGGAAATCGTCACATCATGCTAGGCTCTTTACGTAGAGACAAGCAGAGTGTAAAGACTGTATAAAGAAGAGGACTAAGTAAGTGTGACGTCACCCACAGCGTTCGGCTAAAAATGAAGCTCATCGAGGCTAGCAGGGGCCAGCTTGGCTAACGGAATACCTATGTCCAGAGATATATACCGTCTATGGTAAACACAGACTCTTTACACAGACTCAGCTCTCTCACAAACTTGAGCAGCCATGACAGTGTGCATCACCTGTACACGCTCGCTCATGGAGCAGGTCAGAGCCAGTCCAGCACCTCTGTGTACGTTGAATTGTATTAAGATTTTATTTGGAGGCCGATGGCCAAACTAATGGACAACACTCTAAATGTGATCAAACCAATGTATGGTTTAACAATAATAAGAATAATATCCCCCCTTTACCAGAGGAACGCAGCTGTTGTTGAGTTGTGCGTTGTGTGGGTGTTGTATTGCGTGTTGTTGTGTGTGTTGTTGAATTGTGCGTTGTTGTGTGGGTGTGTTGTGTATTGTGTGTTGTTGTGTGTTGTGTGTATGTGTTGTTGTATTGTGTGTTGTTGTGTGTGTTGTGTGTTGTTTGTTGTGTGGGTGTGTTGTGTATTGTGTGTTGTGTGGGTGTGTTGTGTATTTTGTGTCGTTGTGTGGGTGTGTTGTGTATTGTGCATTGTGTGTGTGTATTGTGTGTTGTTGTGTGGGTGTGTTGTTGTATTGTGTGTTGTTGTTGTGTGTGTTTGTGTTGTATATTGTGCGTTGTTGTGTGGGTGTGTTGTGTATTGTGTGTTGTGTGGGTGTGTTGTGTATTGTGCATTGTTGTGTGTGTTGTGTTACTCACAGGTTTTGCCGTCCTCGCTCTGCCTCCTTCCCTCTCGGGCCGGATACACCGGGAGCACAGACACGGTGTACAGAGTGTCCGGCTGGAGATTTCTCAAGACAGTGGAGGTGGAGGAGGCTGGAACCTGCTCCTGAAGGAACCAGAGAGAGGAGACAGTCAGAGGAGCAGAGGGTCAGAGGAGCAGAGGATGCAGAGGAGCAGATGATGCACAGGAGCAGACGATGCAGAGGATGCAGAGGATGCAGAGGAGCAGAGGATGCAGAGGAGAAGAGGATGCAGAGGATACTGTATGTGTATATTTACCATCTCTTCATTGCCTCCGGCCGCCGGGACGTAGAAGACCTTGTAGAGGCGCACAGCTCCGTCTGCAGGCTCCCAGTCCACGTTCAGAGATGTCATGGAGGGGTTGGTCACACGCAGGTTCTTCACTCCCCCCAGAGGCCCTGACACCACACAACACTCTGAGCCAATCTGTGACAGTTACACTCAGACCAGTGTCACAGTCCTGATCACAAACCACACTCTGATACTAAGGGACCTTGTTAAACGCAGATGTGCTATAACACAGTGAGGTTGTGGCTCTAGTCTCTCATAGAAATGATCAGGTTTTCACTTGTCCTGTCGAGCACATTGTACTTTACCATTGAGTAAATTCACAAATGTTGAACCTGATCATTTCTATGAGTGACTAGAGCCAAGAGCATGCTAACAGTATATTGTAACACTTCCTGTGGTTTTGACAGACCCCAGCTGGGAGAGTTGACCTGGCGTCAGTAGCAGTTTGATGAAATATTTGGTTCATGTCACTTCTCTTAGCGCTCACACGCTAAACCTTTCTTTTCCTCACGGAGCAGTGTTCAGCTCCAGACCTGCGGCGTCTTTGGTCTGATTTGGCGTCTTTGGTTTGATTCGGCGTATTTGTTTTGGTTCGGTTGCGCTCCTCCAGCGGGTAATTGGATGATGTGTCAGTTTGTTTTGAGTTATGGTGTTGACGTCCACAGCGCTCATCTGATCCCTGTATTTCACGTGTATATTTCTGTTCTTATTTTTGGTGTGTTCTTACGTGTTTTGCCGTTCTCAGACATGACTCGTCCCTCTCCATCAGCGTAGATGGGCAGCAGAGACACTGTGTACAGAGTGTCTGGGGTCAGGCCTCGCAGCATGGTGGAGGTGGTGCCAGCGGAGACTTGTTCCTGGACGAAACAACAGAGAGACCACATCTATGACCTGAAACATACTCAAATACACACAGAACTGTCACAAAGCACAGAGGAGAGAAGAGAGAAGAAAAGAGAACAAGAGGAGAAAAAGAAGAGAGGACGGAGAAACAAGAAGAGAAGAGGGAGAGAGGAGGAACGGGGGAGGGAAAGGGGAAGAACAGAGGATAGAGGAGAGAGAAGAAAAGAGGAGAAGAGGAGGGAGAGAGGAAAGAGGAGGGAGAGAGGAGGAACAGGGGAGGGAGAGAGGAGGTACACAGGAGGTACAGAGAAGAGAGAGAGGAGGGAGAGAGGAGGGAGAGAGGAGGGAGAGAGGAAGGAGAGAGGAGGGAGAGAGGAAGTACAGAGGAGGGAGAGAGGAGGGAGAGAGGAGGTACACCACACACCCACACCTCCCTCACACACAAATGTATTTTGTGTGTGTCCTGACCATGCTCTCAGCGCCCCCTGCTGCTGGCACATAGATGACGCGGTACTCTCTGACCCTCCCGTCAGCCGGCTCCCAGCGCACATTCAGCGTTGTCATGGTGGGGTTCAGCACCTGCAGGTTCCTCACACCCCCTAGAGGCTCTGGAGAGAACAGCAACACAAACGGGATTTAGGCTTTAGCAGGACCATTCACGGCTTCGGGGGAGTGATAGGAACAAAAATGATAGTCAACTTTTTTGCTACTAAACTGTGCACATGCTTTTGAATAACATTCTCTACTGTTCCTGGTCATTCTTGGCAGCTTTAGTACAAACTAGGTACAGTCAGGTGCAGTCCCCTCTGCAGGGGCGGAGTTTGACGTGTGGATACCAGTTGTTATGACTGTTCCTTATACCTCCAAACCCCGCCACTACTCCCCCCTGACTCTCCCCTTTAGTCCTCCAGACCCCCCCCCCCCCCCCCCTCACTCTCCCCTTTAGTCCTCCAGACTCCGCCCCTCCTCCTCTCTCACTCTCCCCTTTAGTCCTCCAGTTACTGCCCAGTTTAGCAGCTTTATTTGAAATGTGGTTGTGTGCGCAGTTTAGGGGTTCCGTCCCACTTCAACACTTTGAAAAATTCACTCCACCACACCACCAGACCATAGAGCACCGTCCCTTTAACTGTATTTGTTTATTGTTCTGAGGCGACCTTGAGTCTAGAAAGGCGCCTCATAAATCAAATAGGGAGTAGGGAGGAAGGCTGCTTAGTTTGGTTGAGAACGTCCATGTCCTCACACTCGGACAAAGGAACACCACATCAGAAACTGCTGAGCTGGCATAATTCAGCATGACAGATGACCCAATGAATTCAAATGCAGCTGACCCAATGAATTCAAATGCAGCTGACCTGATGAATTCAAATGCAGATGACCCAGTGAATTCAAATGCTTGCTGACCCAATGAATTCAAATGCAGCTGACCCAGTGAATTCAAATGCAGCTGACCCAATGAATTCAAATGCAGCTGACCCAATGAATTCAAATGCCTGCTGACCCAGTGAATTCAAATGCCCGCTTACCCAATGAATTCAAATGACTGCTGACCCAATGAATTCAAATGACTGCTTACCCAATGAATTCAAATGCCACTGACTAACCCTGGGGGGTTCAAAGACAGACTCATCACAGTTTGATCTTAACTCTGTTTTACCACCAACATCCTGTGTTTGTAAGACAGCGACAAAACAGACTCCTTTCTTAATTCTGTTATCAGCCAGACACTGGCCCCCAAAACAATTAAGGTACCAGCTGCTACAACTACGGACTGGGGAAAAATCATTTTCCGTGTTGGACTGATATTCTGTGCAAGCCCATGTCAGTGTGTTGTTTCTATGATAATGTTAATCTGACTTTTTCAAAGGTACACATGTGTAACTACTCATGCTGGTGTCTATTTATCAATCTATATCACTATAATGCTGCACACACACACACACACACACTCACTGTAATGCTACACACACTCACACACTCACTGTAATGCTACACACACTCACACACACACAC
>KN473468.1:0-36294 GCA_000787095.1 Periophthalmodon schlosseri
AAAATCACATGTACATTGTGGTAAGTTTGTGGGGGAGTGGATTGGTGCGGTGGGCGTGCGATGGTGGTGATGACGAGGCTCGTGCTTCTGTTCGCGGGGGACGGAGTGTGTTTGACAGGAGTCCAATAGAACAGGTGGGAGACACATTTAGGCCAGGTGGGGTGGACTGTGTCACTGGTTACTCATACTACGATCTCAGGCACTTTGTCAGTATTTGGCTTTAGCTACTGAGGCATAACTGTGGTTTGGGCTTCAATAAAGGAACTAGCTGCTGATGCCACCCAGCACGCTCCACACAATGCATTACAAATTGGGACAAAGAGAGGCTCTATTTTAAATTTAGAGGAAGTAGAAACAAGTCATTTATCTCCGATTTATAACTCCATCCTCAGACCTAAATCAATAGGGCTAGCCAATATGCTAACAGGTGTGAGAGCTCCCAGTAGGGACCTGAAGGATTATGCAAAATATGACTCAAGCACAGTTCACACTTAGTGTAGTTCAATAGACCTAGCCAACAAACAGAAACTGTAAACAAACAGGTGTGTTAGTTTCAGTGTAGCTAGCTCCTCCCTTCAGACAGATATAAGGCAGTGTCCACAAGCAATCTGACCAGAACTGAAGAAGTTTTTATCCAGTTGACAGATTTCACTTTTTCTTTTACCATTTCCCCCCCTCAACTCAAAAACATGGACCATATTAATCCTCCAGCTCGGTGGCCCTGAGCAAGGATGTGATCTGGAGATTGGTTGACGGAATTGAAATTTTACTAAGCGGAGACAAAAAGTTTTATTAAATCTAAAAGTAAAAAATTAATTGATGTGAAGATGTAATTTTAATCAACAATACATTCTATTCATACATATTCTCTACCTAGAAGCCTCCAGTCAGCATATTTTGTTTAGCACATTTCAGTAATCACACATCTAGTCCACCTCCCTCTCCACAGTTCAAACACCCGCCTCTCATTGTTCTATATCTAAACCATGAAGCTCCTCTGCGTTCTTAAAGTCCATGTGCCTTCACCAGACAGAAAATGTAGACTTATCCTCCTCTGCTGTTAATTTGTAGAGACAGATTTATGTGTTGGAATCCAAGAGAAGTGCATTTGTAATTACTGCTTTTATATTTTCCATTTGCTTTTGAACATCTGCACTTCCTGAAAATGTGTCCTGGAAATACCTTTTAAACCTTATTTGGCAAATCTGTCTCTACAGATTAGCAGCAGAGGATCATAAGTCTAAACTTTCTGTGTGGTGAAGGCACAAGGACTTTACTAAAAAAAAAAACCTAAAGGCTCTTCTGTGTTTTTAAACACCATATTTTTACGCTTACTTGAATAAAGGTTTTGGCTACTCTTCCCACTGTGAGTAAATCTACAAGTAAAACTTTATGTTCACAATATTAAATGGGTTTTACAGTTTCTTGGACCACTGCTTTGTTCTTCTTGAGTTCTATACGGCTAATTTGTAGAGACAGATTTGCCAGGTATAAAAGGTATTTCCAGGACACATTTACAGGAAGTACAGGTGTTCAAACGCAAATGAAAAATATAAAAGAACTAATTTAAAATGTACTTTTCTTGGATTCCAACATATGCCCCAACAATGAACGATTTACTGTATGAGTTAGTAATGTTATATTTTTGGCACCTGCTGCATTTCAGTGAAGCATTATCAATATGTTTTGAACATTCTCTGGAAGAACGTCAGTTATAAAATGGTGGGCTTTCTAAAAACAGAATGTTCCCAGACATTTTAATATGATGACGCTGTAACTATTAATAAAATCCATAGATACCATTCTAAAACTCTTTCTTTATATACTTTTAGTTTATCATTCTCATGGTCCCTGTAAAATGAACTAAAGTTTTTGCACTTCCAGAGACTCACGGAGATCCTTAAACACATAAAATAGTCTTACATAATGGTTTGTGGTTTTTAATAGGTGCATGTGCTATCCCCCGCACCTTCACACAGCAATGTAACTGTGAAATGTCATGATAATCTAATGTATATTTACATACTTGAAAAAAAAAAAAAGTAAAAATATACAGACATGATATTTAATTTAATCTAGTTTAGTAAATGAAATAATGATGGGTTACATAATGGATACATAATTGGACTATCGAAGTTGAGGCTCAATAAATCCAAGTGCCCTGGGGCTGGCTATCAGTCTGCTCTAACATACTTTATAACTTTATATGGGCATGACTAGTTGTAGTTGTAGCATTGTACTGATAATTAAAGTATTAGTTGATTTTGAGTATCACAACTGTTGTCCCACACTATCTGTCCCTTTGTGCAGGGTGAGATGGGGCCTTTTTTCTGTCCCTTTGTGAAAATGACAACAAATGACAAAAAAGGCCCCATCTCACCCTGCACAAACTGTGAAAAACAAGTGTGTATATTGACATGCACTGTTTTTGTCTCTTCCTCAACTCATTTTAATATGGAAAAACAAGTGTGTATATTGACATGCAGTGACTGCCTGGGATCCAGAATACACACTTCAATACTTTACAAAGATGTGAGTCTGGTCACCGGTGACTCTCCCTGTTTTCAAATGGGCCTGATTGACAGGTGGATTAGCCAACTGGGGACACGCATGGTCCGTATCGAAAAACAAAACAAAAAAAAAATCACAGGAGGCTTGCCCCTGACCACTGCATACCCCTCCCAACCTCCTATGGTTTTACATAGGAAGAGTCGGAGTCAGCCGTCTCATCCACTGGCCCTGGGAAAACTCAAATCACATTTTTACAGCTGTCATCGCATCATCTACTTCTCGAAAATTCTACCACTTTCGGTCCATTCTATGTTTGATGGGTAGTGACAAAGTAAACAACAATGGGCAGAACAGCACTCTCAAAAATTGCAGTGGAAGTAAATGTTATCTGTCCCAGGGTGAAACTGCTGTCAATCAAAAATAAGTAAGTAGAAATAAAAACAATGTGAAAAGAAGTAATGGTCCTGACCCGAGCTTGAACCTGCCCTGTGGAAGAAACTCTAATTGAAGATGCACTATGTAACTTTCTGCTTGTCTCTATGGAAATGTTATTGCTTTGTTATTTTATGTTCCATAGTATGGCATTAAGCTCATCTATCTCCATTGAGACAAGCAGATCTGTGGAGAGATGAGCCCGCTCACATATTAACACATATGCAATTTCTGAGCAATTAAAAGCAGTTAAAACACCTGTACTTGGGTAAATGCAAGTTATACAATTTAAAATTTCAAACTTAGATACCCTACAACTCGGTTCCAAAGCATGACCTGTCTGATTTAAACATGTCTCATGTGGGGACACAAATATTGTTGTTATTGATAACACAATGGCTCAGTGGTTAGGAGTCTCTCAACCCGAAGATCAGAGGATTGATTTCCACTCGGACCAAGTTTTGTCATTGTGTTCTTAGGCAAGCCACTACACCCACCTTGCCAAGTATGACTGTGATGTGTGCGTGTGTTGGTTGTGGTCGAAGGGGATGGTCGAGAATGGCAGCTTTGCTTCCGTCAGTCTGCCCCAGGGCATCTATGGCTACAATGGTTATGGTTACCACCTCCAAGTGAGGAGTGAATGAATAATGCACTGTAAAGTGCTTTGGGTGTTGTGAAAGGCACTATATAAATCCAATGCATTATTATTATCAGCTGTGATGTGATAAAGCAGGGTATTATTTCTAGAAAAAAAATGGAAGTAGTAGAAGTAGTAGTAAAACCATAACCCTGGTTTGGGTATTTCATTAAAAAGTAATTGACACTGCTTTGCTGGATTGTGTTCCACTTGTGCCTTAACAATGTTCAAAATGTACATTTGAGTCTCTTGGCACAGAATATCACCTGGTATATTGTATCCATATTGTCGTAATGGTTCATGTTAGCACACAGCCTTGTCCCCTCCTGCTCCAGGGTGTGTTTGATATATACAGTGTTAAAGCTGAGGGGAGCAGCTCAGATAGGGACAGATGGATCAACTCCTCCAGGACATCTGCTCTCTGCCACTTAACAAGCATGCACACCACCCCAGAACCGAGGAGTCGGGGGCACACCACTCCCCCATGCACACAAATGTCAGACCCAGAGACCACCTACGGACCCCTTTTCTGCCCCATAACACCACTGTGAGCCCAAGAGGTACTTACACAGGAGGAGAGGTGAAATGATTCCTGACAGTGAATAACAATGAAAACGTGCCACACCTCATATGGGTAGTACAAGATATAAGAATATATATAGACATGCTGATTTCATGCTGCATGTTTTAGTTATAAATAATGCTGCACATTAGTGGATGGGGTAGACTTATGAGGATGGTGGTTAGCATGTGGATTGTTAACTTCTAGTAGGGTTACAAAGAAATAAACTGATCGGTGTTCTACCTTTTTTATAATACAGTGTCCAATTAGTCAACCATACAGAATCAGAATAAGTTTTGTCAGTGGATGAAATTACAATCTTGGACTTTGCATTGCAGATATGGTGCAATTGAACCATAAAAAGAAAAAAAACACTCAGCCAGGCTAAATACTGAAAAAAATAAATTATCCTTGTTCAAAATTGCTACTGTGTGCATTTAATGTTGTTGCCATTCACACTTAAGTACAAGTTCTTGAGTGTTTGGAGTGTGTAAAGCCGGGGCTGTGGGGCTCATGATAAGGTTACATAATTGACTTACTCTGGCTGGCTCATAAAGCAGCATTTTAAACCCAAAAGCTCCACTAAACCAATTCACTGCAGATGGTCTACTTGGCTGAACGAGAGTGCAATGTGCCAAAGACTATTCAAGATATAAACGGCGTAAACTAGTTTGTATATGCAGTGAGACAAGAAAATTACCTAATATTTTGTTTACCTCTTACATAAGGTTAACACATACAGTAGGTCATTTTAGTTTAATATACACTCACATCTAAGGTTATCACCACTCTTAGCGCCAGAAAAACATTATTTTCTTGTTTTGTCAGATAAACTGCTCAAAAGGCTTCACATGTAAAAAATAGCTCTTCCATTACAGGGACCACTTTGTATTTCAATTTTCAGACCAGAATCAATTATGTTGCCTTTATCTTGGCACATGTTAAATGAAAACAAATCCAATTGTCAGCCCCTTGCCAGTGCTTCTATAAGTGGCCCAATCAATTTGTTTTTCAGAATCCAATTGTACGATATATGTGGGCTATTTTCTTCAAAGATGAGGTCCCTCTGATAAGTAATTGAATGCCATATAAACTTAAAAACCTTCCCAGAACACCAAGTAAATGAACTCTATTTTTGCAGCGCAGGAGCAAAAAGCCAATTACAGGGCCTTATCATGTCGAAACCACCTTGCTTACTAGACACAATGATGCTGAATTTAGATCAATTTATTCTCACTCATATGTTTTTGATCAGGCGAGAGTGAAAAAGCTAAGTTTTCTATTCTGAGGAACTAATCAGGAAGTGGAACTAAATCCACCCATCATTACAGAAATGCAGTAGTCACAGTTGTAATGATCCTCTGGACTGGATATGATGTGCAGGATGAAGAACAGCTGGTATGTGACTCAGAGGAAAGAGGCTGGACCAGAAGCTGCTCTCAAGGCCCACATAATTCAAATGAGCGGGAATACATTAAAAGTTTTTTTTTTTTTTTTGTTTTTTTTTATTGCCACAGACTAAAGGAACATGTCTTTATCAAAAAATAAAATCCCATATTCAAATTCATTCATTATTTTACATTTCAATATTCTATGTAAAATATATACATTAATTTAACATAAATCGTAAAAATTGTACTTATTTGGTTGGAAAAAGGAGACCTAATACTTGTGCAAAATGTGCATGTAATGTCATGGTTGAAGTTAGAGATGGTGTATTATGCAAAATATGTTTTTAAGCTTTTAACGTTGTTCTGTCATCAAAAACATGCCTGAAGAGGTTTTAGATGTCATCCATGCATGTTTCAGTAATTTTGTGATCTAGCCCTGTTCGAACCCTCCTTATGGTTAGCTGTAAGATTCTGTCCAATGCTCAGCCCATAAGCCTAGGTCATCCATGCTGCACACAACTCTCCATAAATATAAAAAAACATGATACAAAACTGTACACAGCAACTTGACAAACTGCGATGTGCAGTAGTTTCATTATGCTGACTATAATGTGATAGCAAACTGAAGCAAAGGGAGGGGAGACTCAGAGCATCAAAAACAAAACTGAAACTTGTTAAAACATGTTAATACATTGTTTTCGGCGAATATACATAAATCTATTATGTGTTTGAAGTAAAATACCCCATCTTTAAAGTGCAGACCTACCAATCTTTGGAAGATTACACTGCAAGTTTTTGTTATTCATACATTCAGATTTTAGTAGATATGTTGCCATTATGTGGATTCTTCGAGGCAAAGTAAGAACATCTCCATGGAGAAAAGCAGGTAGTGAACTCTCCACAAGAGAAGTTATAGATCAAGTCTGTGGAAAGACAAACTCACAGCAAGGGGCAGACATCCTACGGCCGGTGCTTTAAATTAATATTCAGCTGAATTTATATTCTTGGTTAAATATTTTGTAAAATCAGACAAAATAGACAGCATGCTTAAGAAATCCTCCAGTTATGAACTCTCAAGTCTGACCAAGATTTTATTCATGGTTTTCAGGAAAATGATTTTTTTTGAATGAGGAAAAGTCCTTCAAATCAGAAAGTAATCACTTTCTGATTAAGGAGGACAGTTGCCATAGCTTGAAACACATGAATAGTTCAAGATCTGGAGAAATGACAGTGTCCCTACCTCACCACAAGTTTAAGTTTAGGCAAACATCCTGCTTAATATACAATACAACTCTTACCTGCAATCAACATGATAGATGCATATTTTCAAGCGCTATTAATAAACTAGTTAATCATTCATTTCATCCTTACTCATCTGTCTTGTTGACGTCACAAGGAAGATGTTTGCTGCATTCATTACTTACTATAAAAAGATAAACATATGAGCAGAATTCAGTGGAGGTGGTATGACAAACTTAATCTCATATCATTTATTAAACTGGTTATTCATTCCTTCAGCGCTGTATCTTTGAAATTTCCTTGTAGTTTTTTCCACTGAAGTATAGAATTTTCTAGATGGCAAATAGTTACACAAACCCAGAGCCAAAAACAAAGCAATGTGGTCTACTCCATTCAGTGTAGTGAAGACTGCAGTGAGCGTTATACTGGAGAAACTAAACAGCCACTCCATAAGAGAATGTACCAACACCGTCGTGAGAGCAGCTCAGGACCCCAATCTGCCGTACATCTCCATCTCAAAGCCACTCAAAGCCACTCCTCTGAAGATAGTGAGGTACAGATCTTAGCCAAAGAAAAATAGTTTGGGAGTTGAGTTAAAGAGGATATACATGATGTCTAAGGCCTCCATTTCTGTTCAATGGATTCTCTTTCCTAAAAAAATTGCATGCTCAGACCTAAAGCAAAACAAGGATAGCAATAGGGCTAGCCAGTATGCTAATAGGTGTGAGAGCACTCATTAGGGGCCTGGATGATTATTACAAAATATGACTCAGGCACAATTACGGTAGCTCAATAGACCTAGCTAACAAACTGAAACTGTAAACAGGAGTGCTAGCATCCGAATAGTTAGCTCCTCCTTTCAGATAGATATAAGGCAGTGTCCACCAGCAGTCTGACCAGAACTGAAGAAGCCGCTTGGAAGAGCAGCGAAACGTCTTCACTCAAAAACTTTGTGTCCAGTTGACATTTGAGTTACATTGTTCAATACTTGTGTAACCATAGTAAAAGAAAAGTCAGTGCAAACATATCCTGAGCACTATTTGCTATTGCCTGGTCAATTCAAATAGGACCACTTTTTCTCTCACTGAGACCTACTGAAAACTCCATTGTGTCAGTTATTATAAAATAACTCACAGCTTAAAATACGCCTCCAACTGATTGCAGTTTTTCTCAATGGCCTCTTATACACACTTTCACCTCTTTCGTCAATCAATACCTGCTATTACCCTTACACTTGCAATTGTGCATCAGCTGTTCCCCCATTGTGATTCATTGTGTAACATCTTGTGAACGAAAGCCAAGCAGTTCGGCACATTCTCACCCAAGAAAAAAAAAAAAAAAAAAAAAAAAACGAATTAAGTCGCATAGGTTTTGAAATCTTCCCCATCTGAGTATCTTTTTGTCTCTTGAGAGGGCAATTAACCTGTCGGAAACGCTGAAAAGCGAAAAGCTACTGCAAGTTGTCAAGAATCCACCGCACCTGTCAAACTCCGTGACTTCGGTCGTCATGACAACTTAATCAGCTGTTTTGTAGAAATGGGTGGTTCGTCGGAGAGAACTGCGAGACTGCCAGGGGATGTAAAGGGTATATAAAGAGTGCTGAGGGAACAGAGAGAGGCATTTGAAAGGACCAGAGCTAGATTTGATTCAAACTGCACTTTAATAGGTAATTAGAGTGAAAGCTGGAGTTCTCAGGGTGGTTAGGGAGTACAAAAATGTAGTGGTACAGAACTAGCCAGAAATGGAGGTGCTAGGTGTTAAAATGGGAATAAATTATAATTAGGGGTTGAGCAACTATTGTACAAGTGCAGTGGCTCTCAGGCCTGGTGGTACTTGGAATGCTAAATATTATCTTAGTTGGTACTTGGTGTGAAAGGTCTAAATAATGGATGTAAGGTATTTTCTAGCAGTGCAGCACTACATCAAACTGGTATCTTGATTGACTAATGCTAAGGTAAATAACACGTGCCCACCAGTGGATACGGAATGCATGGGGGATGACCAAGATACTTTGCAGACCAGCGTGGAGGCTTACAAGGACATGTGGACAATAAGATAACAGCTACGATCTGGTCACTTTTTATCTGAGGCCCCTCACTCTGAGAGGGTCGTGACACTTTGGACTTTGTGTAGAGCTGGTCTTCTTCTACATGGTATCACACATTTGGAAACTCTAAGCACACACATACATTGGAAAGGATAGGAAGAGAGTCCTGAGATATGTATGTTGACAGCTTTTATAGTGTCTCTCAGAAGGGTTTTAATGAGTTCCGCACAGGTAAAGTGAACAATGAAGCAACGAACTCTGACTTTGTTTCAGTCTCCCGGTCCTCTTTGACGCTTACACCAGAAACGAACATTCTTACATGGCTAAACGTGGTCTAAAATGAGACTAAATCATGGATAAGATCATTCGAAATAATTAACCCAAAGGAAGACAAAAACATGAACAGATTCATTTCTAGATAAAACTCAAACTACAGAAGGTTGAGAAACACTGGCTTGGACCAAAGTAATTTCTGATTCCACAGACGAGAAAGTCGACAACTGAAATCATTATTTCAAAACCATAGTTCCAAACAAAGGATATCTGGCATGTTGGTGTGATTATAGCTTTGATTCCAGGATGTAATGCACTTTCCCTGTGTCTGGGTGGGTTGCCAGTTTTTCTTATTGACCTAAAACATGTACAATCCTCCATCTAGCTACTCCTGACTATAAAACTATTGCGCAAGATAAGGTAGGTCAAATGGAAAACAAAACTGAGCAACCACAGTGATCTAGATACAGGTAACCTTACTTCCACCTCCTGAGACACTTCCTTCACCATCTCTCAAGAAATTTTCAAAGCAGTCTGAGATCAAACAAGAGATGCAGTTGTGAACATACTGAGCGTAAAATCAAACTGACAATAGAACCTTCCATTTCTGATCAGAAGAATACATTTTTATACTTAAAGATAAAACTAAGATAATTTGTGTATGACTAAACATGTTATTAGTTAATATACTGTGGTTCTTCCTGTGGTATGCCAAAAAAACAAAACAACTGCTCATCTTTGAATGCATTATGAAAGCTAATTCACATTCAAAAGGAAGGGTTTTTACATTTAAATGAACAGAGCTGCATGGGCCTTCACATAATGGCTCTAATGCACCTTATTACCGTGAGTTAAGTGCAGGCACTAGAGGGAGAAGAGCAAAATTAAACTAAATCTTGCATCACCGGCATTTCAGCATAAGAAATGTGAATACAAGTCCAATAAGCCACAATAAAATATTCTCGTAACAGGAAGTGGAGTTGCATTTATTATCATGTTTTGGATTTCATAAACAGCTTGTAAACAAACGAGCAGCAGGGAAATGAGTTGGAATCACAAATTCCCATTTCTACTATTACTATTAAGTTGGAATAGTAGTTGGTAATACTTTATAATAACTTCACTATTTGCAGCCTTAAGAAAGCACAGAGAAAGGTTTAATATATAATGAAAAAGTTTAATAAGAATGAGTCAGGCTTAGTAGTGAATTAGGGGCTTAGGGCATTAATTATTTTTTTTAACAATTTGTTGATTAAAGGTCCTATATTAAAAAAGGACACTTGTGAGCTTTAAGCCATGTTATAATGCTGTTACCGCCTCGTCAAAAACATACCTAGAGTTGTGTTTTGTTTCATTCACACGTTTAAGTAATCCTTCACTATTAGTCTGTTCACATCTTCAAAGCTTTAAAAACACAGTGGAGCTCTTCCTGTATTACCACATGACATCACAAGGTGGAACAGGGTGTTTTCTGTTTGAAAGAAGAACTCGGCCTAAATATGCAGGGTTTGTGTGTTGAATATGTGTGAATGAAACAAAACAAAACTCCAGGTCTGTTTGTGATGAGGAAACAACTTTATAACAGAATCAGGAAAATAGGGTAATATGGGAACTTTAAGTCTTTCATGTTCTTTATGTGTTATTAAGGCAAGTTAGGTGTGTATGAGGTCATTATAAAGTGGTACCGTTGCATTAGTAAAAGAAGTAGTTTATGCATGCCTCTGTGTCGCTTACAAATTTAGTTTGAGAGCTAACCACTCTGCCATTGTGCATCTAGTCTTATATCTGAATATAATCATTTCAGGAAGTGGTAATGCTAGTAGTACTACTACTTGTAGCACTAGAGAGGATAGGAATAGTATTATTTAGTAAGTATTTGCTACTTTACTCAAGTGTGCATGCATAATTACAATCCAAATTTTAATTTTTTTTTTCCAAACAGGAAGTGGCATTACATTTATTATCATATTTTAAGAACAGTATATTATTATTATTTATTTTTATTTTTTTTTGATACTTTATAAATGGTAAACAGTATTTTTAAAGGAATAGTATTAGTAAGCCTTCGCTACTTTACCCAAGTACTATTTGGTGGAGGCATAATTACATGTAAATATTTTTAAAAACAGGAAGTGGCATTGCATGTATTATCATATTTTACCAAACTTGTAAACAGCATTTTTGCAGGCAGACTCACAAACATGTGTCCTCCCTGGTCTTTCGTGTGCGATATGCCTGTTAAACACACTCCCAGCTCTTCTCTGTATTGGCTTTAATTGATGACCTCGCATAATACATTCATTACAGAGAGACTGACCCCTGCTGCCTGAGCGCTGCCCCTTGTCCTTCACAAAGCCTTTGTTTTGATCCCCTGACGTTTGCCCTCTCATCTTCTCCCTCTCTGCTCTACTTCTCATATCGAAAAATCCTCTCTATTAAACCTGCAAACTACAAATTGTCAGCAGCTTCGCCCACCACTTCCGGTCCTCCGCTCTCTCTCTCTCTCCTCTCTCTTTCTACCTTTCTATCATTTCAATATTTTCCTGCTCCGGTCTCTCGCCTCAATCAGCCAGTCTGTTTTGTTTGGGTTGCTAAAGCCCCCTTTCAGTTATCCTTTTCTTTTATGTATTAGACAGATTTTTTTTTTCTCTCTTTTACGTCACTGACTCTTTTTCATGGCTGCTGGAAGATTCGATATGCTCCAGAAAAATAAAATGTTTTTTCCGCATTCATGCACGTGCAAAGGAATAAAGGATAATTCAATTAACAGCGTTTGCTTATGATAAAATGCATCCATCAGTGAGATCAATGGGCCGTTTGAGACATTTGGTATGAAATGTGTGCAGAACAACAGTGGAAGCATGTACTCAGCATATAGGCTAGAAGTAGTAGTAGTAGTGGTAGAAGTAGGAGTAGAAGCAGTAGGAGAAGTAGTAGCAGAAGCAGTAGAAATAGGAGTAGAAGGAGTAATAGTAGTAGTAGAAGTAGTGGTGGTGGTATTAGTTGTAGTAGAAGTAGTCTTAGTAGTAGTAGTAGTAGTAGTAGTAGTAACAGTAGTAGTACAAGTAGTAGTAGTTGTAGTAACAGTAGTAGTCGAAGTAGTAGTAGTAGAAGGGGTAGAAGTAGGAGTAGTAGAAGTAGAAGATAGTTAGTAAAGTAGAAGTAGTTGTAGTAACAGTAGTAGTACAAGTAGTAGTAGTTGTAGTAACAGTAGTAGTCGAAGTAGTAGTAGTAGAAGGGGTAGAAGTAGGAGTAGTAGAAGTAGAAGAAGTAGTATTAGAAGCAAATTAGGGTAATTTTGAGACCACTGGCATGAATTTATGAATGCTAACAAGAAGACATGAGTGTCCAAAACAATCTCCATGGAAACACATTCACATGTCTGGCTGCAGCTCAAAACAAAACCCACATCTACTTAGCAAGTTTGTTTAGTGAAAGATTATTGGATTCAGGGCAAAGTTACATCCCAAATACTAAGCCCCATGTATGACAAATACATGCAATAACAAAAGATGGGAGGAGAGTTTCTGTAAGGACAAACCTATAACTTCAACATAAAAAACAAAGAAATTTGGCAGGAGTTACACATGTGAAATGAACATCGCTAACCTGCTGGCCGCTGTGTTCCAAATAACTTCTTATTTGGAACGCAGCGGTGATGTTCATTTCACATGTGCAACTCCTGCCAAATTTCTTTTGTTTTTTATGTTGAATTTATATTTTTGTCCTCACAGAAACTCTCCCTCCATCTTCTCTTATTGAATACATTTGTCATACATGGGGCTTAGTATTTGGGACTCTGGCTCCAATTCACTTTCTATTGAAAAACTGTCGTCCCTTTCTCCATAACTGCTGATGTCAGGCTTGTCACTTTGGTCTTAAAATGTTCGTATTGACCCGCTCTACATGATCCTGTTGTTTTTATTTCGCTATTGTGTCCGTAAATCAAGTTATGAACATTAATAACAGACAAATCAGGCGACAACAGCCTCACTCCGGATTGGCTCTATGGTTGCTATGATACTCGCAGTTGGAATTCCAAATATGGTACCATGGCTCCTAATTCGCTCCTACAACTGCTAGCATGGTTGCTATGTACTCGCAGTTGGAATTCCAAATATGGTACCATGGCTCCTAATTCGCTCCTACAACTGCTAGCCTTGATGAGCTTTATTTGACTGGAGCTGAACGCTACGGGTGACATCATACTCCCTTAGTCCACTTTATACAGTCTATGGTTTTGGCCCATATTTTGATCCGCAAATGGAGATGCTGCACTAGTTTTATGGTTCTGAGCAGCAGAGACACTACCACACACAAGTCAGTGGTTCAAACTCCTTGGACCTGTATGTGAATGTGATGTGTGCGTGATTAGCGGTGGTCTGAGGGGCACATGATTGGCTCCTCTAACCCAGGGCAAGTAATATATATATATAGAATTTAAAAGGTGTGCACTTTTCTGGCTGAGAGCCCACCAGCTGCCTCCATTGCTTTGTTTGAAATGTTCCACAGTATGGCATTAAACTTGCCTGTATATTTGAATAAATTATATAGACAGATATTTTTTTTAATTGCCAAAAAAATTAAATACAAAATAAAAAAATAATAAATAAAAAAACACTGAAAAACATGTATTCCTATTGTGAGCAGGACCACCTTTCCACAGATCTCGGCCTGATGTTGTCCACCCAGAAAGGTTCCGTAGTGCACCTTTAAGTTAAGCTCATAACCAAACAATAATTGTCTTTACCCCCAAACAAGCTTCCTCTTTATGATCGCTTTCTCTTATAAACAAAATGGAGGTTAAGTTAGTGGCCATATTTTCCATGACAGAGAATTTGCAGAACTTTGTAGAGTTACATTCTGTTCACGTGTCATTTACAGTAGTATTGGGCGTGTTTCATTGATAAAAACTGGGTCATTCTTACAACCACAATGTGACCCTCCTGACATGAGGAAGTTACTTTAAATAGCTGCTAAGTGCTTTCTACGAACACTACATTTTCCTGTTTTCCAATGCATCCTGATTTTCCATCATCTATATTTACCTCTACCTCATATTTTAGCCTCACCTCTCCATCTCCTCTGCTCTTTTTACTGACACGAGTGCCATATTTTGATACGCCCTAATGGATCTGAACAAGGTATGTCGTTTTTCAGTTGCACTTTCTATGCCACTCTGCTCTAGGTGAATGATGGGTTTTGCCTGAACTGAAAAGATGATATCATGAGGTACTTAATTTTTTGTATTATTTTTTTTTTTATTCTTTCAATGGTACAGTGAGGACATGGCCAGATGACTGACACCGGTACTATTTTTGTGTATTTATAGCATCTTTTCATTTGTGAGTACTTCGGATACAAAACTATTTTTTGTGTCTTGAAATGAGTCAGACTTAAGTGGAGACCGTTTTTGCCGTGGCGATAGTGGAGCTGTACGGAACATTTCTTGTGTCGCATCCAAGAACAAAGCCTACATTAGTTCACTTCCAGCGCACACGTGGGGACGCACCAGTGACGCAGGGAAACTTGCACCTCTATTTTTATATCACTACTGGTTCTTACTCTGCCAACGGGGAGAAAATATGAATGAATAATAGTTGTAGTGGAGGATACCGTAATATCAGACATGCAACGGCCTGTGTGTTGTGTTTGGCTCTATAATTAAAGCCATTTTTTTTTTTTTTTGCCAAAAATATACTCAAATAAAAGCATGTTTCTTCATTATGGGTGTTTTTATTGCACTGAAAAAAATTGAAAAAACTTTCAACCTGGGCTTGCATTTCCACAAACCTGACTCTTAATTGGCGGAGGAGGGATTACTCCTGCTTGTTTCCATGGAAATGTTATTTCCACAACCCGACTCTTAATTGGCGGAGGAGGGATTACTCCTGCTTGTTTCCATGGAAATGTTGTTCCTTTTGGTCTTTTGGCTATAAGGTTCCATATATGACAACATCTAAGTATATTTTTAACTTTCTATTTCTATTTCTATGCAGTTGAGACCCCCAGAAAGTTACATACTGTCACTTTAAAATTATTCATACATAAAAGATGGATACATTTAATATCATACTGCAGAACGATCCATGCAAAGCAAAACATCTCCATGGAGACAAGCTGGTGGCAGACGCCCCACTATAAAACTTTCGAAAAACTGTATACCCTGGTTTTCAGACATGTGACGTCAGGGAAACTCGCACCTCCATTTTTACGTTGTCACTGTTCTTTCCTACAGTATCTTATGTTTTTAAACAAATTTATGAATGAGTATGTATTTTAAATGTGCTATATAAATACAAATGAAATTGAATTGAGTAGTAGAACCTTTGTACCAAGGTGCTGTATTGTATTACCCCTGAACTATGAGCAGTGGTAGAACATAAGTAGTAAAAGGACTGGACTTAAGTAAAAATGTTAGGTATTTGTACTTTAAGTCAATTTTAAAGTGGATACTTTTTACTTTTACTTCACTACGAGAGCAGGTAGATGTACTTTCTGCTCCACTACATTTTTGAACAGCACTGAAAAGTAAGTGTATTTTTTCTTATTGTTTGAGACCCTCTGAAAAGGCTGTGGGTTTATTTTTAACATGTTCATAATCTGAGCAAACAAAGATATAAGAAGTAAACAAATAAAAACAGATCGAATAAAACTATTAATTCAGTTGTTTCTGTTGAACAAAATTCAGCACAAATCTTTATCAAAATCACTACATTTGAAGCTTTACTAGATCTCAAAATCTGCGCAAAATACTTTACTCTTTAAGTACATTTTTAAACAGGTACAGATACTTTTACTTAAGTAGATTTTTACAAGTGATACTTTTACTTCAGTATTTTTATTTATTTTTTTGCTCCAGCATCTACCTTTACCTGAGTACTTCTTCCACTGACTATGAGGCACTATAGGATCAGCTACACGGCAGGGCTCCACTGTCTTTTCTAGTTAAACCCAGAATGGCATTTTGGTCCAGTGGCGTAAATGTGTTGGTGAAACTTAGTCACTGTAGGAGGAACTTCCCATTCAACCGAACCAACAACAGCATCTCATAACATATGCACCTATATAATTTCTTTTATTATAAGTGTCGCAGCCATGAGTCAGTTTGTCCATTAACTTTTTCTTTGACGTAAAGAAGCTCCCACAGACTTAACATTGTATGAACTGTGTGATATGTTTAGAAGGCGTTATTATAATCTATACTGAGAAATGGATTATATGATGAAAAACCATCAATCAGGAAAGCAGCGGTGGTCTAGACGACACAAACAAGGCTCTCCACAACTTCATTAAAATGGACTTTGATGAGCTTAACCTTGTTATAACGGTGTTTCCTCATCATTAATGTGATTCATGCATGTTTGAGTAACCCAGTATTGTCCTGCAGGCTTGAGCGCTCAGAAAATTTTAGTTTTCATCTTCCCCCTATCTCTGTCCACTTCCAGTTATCCAAAAACCACAGGCTCAACACAATCAGCAATTAAAGCAGCACTATGTAACTTTTCTAATGGGGCTGTAAGACAAATGCTTATCTACATAGAGAGATCATTGCTTTGCCTGGAATGTTCCACAGTATGGCATTAAACATATCTTTCTCCATGAAGACAAGCAGACGGTCAAGTTACAGGTGAGGTTTGTGGAGAGGTGACCCAACTAGCAGTAAGGAATAATGTTTTTCAAAGAATATCTTTAGCATCGAAAACACCTATAATTGAATAAACGCAAGATACATACTGTTATACATAATTATTAATGTTTTGACCCTTTTGTGACCCCAGCCCTTGGGACAATGGATGGAAATTAGCCTTTGGCTATAATCTGGCGTATTTACGCTCATGTTAAATCATGTCTGTTCATTAACGCGCAATGTCCCAACCAAATAAATAAATAAACAAACATTCTGGGCAAAGCACTGACATTTCTGTGGAGACAAGCATGTGGCGGACCTTCTGCCAGAAAAGTTACATAGTGTCCCTTTAAAACACAAATATTCTGCATGTTACAAAGAGATGGGTCAATTCAGCAGTTTTAAACAGTGGACCCATTTCTGTTATTTAGATCAATATTGTTGTTTACAATTAACAAAATGTAATATGTATGTTAGTATATACACTAAAAAACAAAAACAAACATATGTTGTCCATTGGTAATATTTCACTTTAACCTTACCCACATTACATTTGATTTAATATATTTGATGTTTAAGAATTCCCCTTACAGTATAAGACATTTATCATGTCCATTTTCTGCTCAAAGCCTGTAGAGAAAAGTGAGATCACGCACTATGTTCACATGAAGCCAGCACAGGGAACAGGGTTAAAGCGCCTGCATCTGACCGAACACTACTTTCTGATCCTTTTCGATTCATTGTTCAAGCAAGATTATAAGAAAAAAAACATTTGTCTTTGAACTAAGATGCTATTTCAGTACAGTAACCTCATGTATGAACTTGAACACCCATTGCTCTCAACAGTCAGACTTTTGCTGTAAAAAGCTTGAACACTGCACTTTGAACTTTGATCTAGTATTTTTAGCAGTATGTTTATTATCTTGTTTATTCCAGTGTCAGTATGTTTCTTGATTCAGTGTTCTGTATCTTTGTCCATGGTTTGTTTATGTGTATCACGCAGGTAAAACTGGACTCAAATGCAACACAAAAATATACAGCCAAACTTCTTAGTCTAAGTAAATACAACAGAAAGTGTCCTTCAAACAGGTAATTCTTAATATGATAAATAAGGCAAACAACTGAGGAAATGTCTTATTTAATATCAACACAAATCTCTTCCACCTTGGGGATTCAGTATGGGAAACAGGCTGGGAAAGTAAACTCAGGAACAGGTCCCTCAGACAAGGATTAATACAGGTACAGGATACAGAATTACAGAAACGCAAACAAAAGAGTATTTCAAATACAGCCCTTGAGTGTTGCTCTTGACTGATCAACAGTCTAGCAAGAACTGCATGAACAGAGGGAGTATATATAGGCTACCCTGGGCTGATTAGCAAATGAATAGCAGCTGCAGGGAAAACAGGGAGGTGGCAAAAGAAGGACCGGAACAGGCTGGGAAACGGAGCTGGACTGGGATAAACATGAAAAAACAGGCAGAACTGTGACAATGTGGTTGTTTTTTTAATGTTTTTTTGGTGAACTTGGACCATTTTACACATGTGTTTTTTAACTACAAATAGCAAATACACTAACCTAACCTAACAAATTTCCAAGAGAAATAAATTATTAGATATTGTACATTGATACACTGTATGTAGCGCTTGTCAACAACCTGAAATCTGTATTTTATTATGACAGTTATGTTATGTTATGTTATTGTTACATCAGAAACACACGCTGGCAGTATGAATTCACAAACCTATTATTGTCAGCCTGAAAAGAAGTGTCAAAACTTGAGGAAGAATTGGAGCCACATATAACAAAAGGCCTGGCACACAATTCCTTACACCCACAATGTTGCCTTGTTTATTTACAGCACGGGCTATAATTACATTTGGTCCAAAAATATGAATTATCATTTTAAAATAACCTGCCAAAATTAAAAATGAATTTAGCCAAGACGCCTCCTTCTCATTTTAACTGAGGTGACAATGTGATTTATTCAGGGTTATTTGTGGAAGTGGCACAGGAAATATACTGGCATTGGCTCCAAAAGAAATCAGTGAATCACTTTGGCAACTGATTAACATTTATTCAATTATATGTATGACTTGACATAAGGTGATACAAGAATATAACTCCCAATTACTGAAGCAGGATTCATTTTCTTACGCATATTGGTAAAAATGTTGTAAGTGTAAATCTATAAGTCCATTTTAGTTTGTATATTATCTTGATTTTTGGTGTCTGGGGTATTCTTGGTTGTTTTACACTGGTCTTGTTTGAGTTCAGATTCAAGCTACATTTAGAACTGGTTTAGTCGGGATATATTTTGTCCAACCTTGGGTCTATCTAGGAAGCCAACTTGACAAGAAAAGGTAACTTGCTGTGAAATGAACCACTGTATATGCAAACATATGTACAAGTACATCCACAAGTACTGTTAGGTCTGTCAAAGTAAAAAATGTATCCATCTACTATTACTGCTGCTATAACATTACTACTTCTACTAATACATACATATACCACTACAGCTATGGCTATTTTTACTACTATAAGTACTACTACTATTATGACTTTAAGTACTTTCTACTGACAATGAATAAGGATTCTATCTTTTGCCTTAATTGACCTAAATAGTAATTTGATTTTAGCAGTTTTGTGCTGACAGAAGATAGCACCACTTTATGATAACTACACCTTAATTAGCCTAAATAAAGCATGAATTCATAATGAACAAATAGTTTATTAAGAATGATTCAGGCTTAGTGATTTCTTAGTGAAGGAGTTAGGGTTAGGGGTTATGGTTAGGGTTACTAAGTCTGAATCATTCTTAATAACTTAATTCATAATGAACAAATTATTGTGCTTGTGTCTGCTCTATAGTTATAATCTATGACACCCGTGGATCATCATGTTATAATTTGCACATTTTAAATCGCAATATTCATCAAAAACAACTTAATAAAGGAAACAACTTCGCTGACTTTGTGTTAGAAAACCGTGATGCCCAATGGGAGCTGACGTCGCCGTAAACGCCATCACAACAAAGGGCCGTGGAGCTGTCGGCCCCTCCTATGGATAGATGCACATCACACTAGCGAGTAGCGGATTTTTTGTCATTTGTACCAAAATGACGCGACACTGCCAAATCCATGCGTATCATTGATTACAAAAATAAAATTGAAGAACAAAATAAGTACGTCACAGTGGGCTTATGCCGGTGGCGGTGAAAGTGGGGAATGATCGGCAAAGTGGCGTCTTGAAAATAAGCGATTAAAGCACAAACATGCACAAATCACTCCAAATACAACTTCGAGAGGGTAAATGAGAAAGGAAACAACTACAACATGGTTAAAAGCTCTGAAAAAGTGATTTTGCATAATAGGTCTGCTTTAAGGCTATTAAAAAGGCTTAGCAACTACTTAATTAAGGAGTTAAGGTTAGGGGTTATGGTTAAGGAAAACTTTGTTAGTGTTGGTTTTAGATCCATGTGTAGACCTCGGAATTACAGCAATATTATACATAAACCAGGTGTGAACATCTGCATTTTAGTCAGTTAAAGATAAATTGCAGTGTAGAATTCTGACCTGCCCTCCAACGTAATGTAAGATATGCAGCAGTTCAGAAAGAAATACTTAGAACTGTTACAGAATACACAGTAATACAGCCAACGCAATATTCTGTAAGTTTAATACAGTTGAACCACAAGCTCACAGTGAGCGGAAACAGAGCTTTGATGCTTCTTTTGAGCTCATTTTGGGTTATTTGGTGAATATCTCGTGTGTCATATATCGCCAAAGTCAAGGGAGTCTTCTGTCAAACTGTGGACCTGCTCACCTGGCAATGACGTCATCTTCTCTTCACAAGTCTGAGATCTCCGTCATACTCCCACATGCACAGGGCTGAGTGGATGACTAAACCAGCCTTTGACAATGTAAAGACTTCAGTTAAAGATGACTAACGTGCTAAAGACGACCAAGAGTCTGTGTGAGATGCGCTGGTACGAGGAGATTAGTGACACAGTCTAGTCTTATAGTTCTAAAAGTTCCTGTGCACTCAAATATTACCATGAGTGCAGTAGTAGCAGTAGAAGTGGTTGTAGCATAAGTGATGATAAGTGATAAGTGATAATTGTAGTAGTACTAAACACGTATTGTCAGTTATTTCCCATGTTGCCAGATAAGTTGAATAAGTTGCATTGATTATAGAATTACAGAAAGTAGAATCAATGTGAAAAGACTACACAAAACATGAAACAATACATTAGAGACATTACAAATAGTTCAAATGGAAATAAATCATTGCTACTTTACAGCTAAGTAACGACACAGCCAACTTCCAATACACTTGCATGTCATAGATACATGTCATTTCTGAACCTTTTTTGTTGTATTTGGTTATGTGTACCAGAGTGAAAAGGAAGGATAGGCCAGATCAGACAGTTTCTAGATACGAAGGAGCCTGAGGTGAGTAACAACAGAGGACAATGACAACACTTTGAGTTAACATGAAGAATAGTTTGTATTGAACTTTTATGAGTGGCTTCAAGTATTATTTTACAAACAAATATTTAATTAATATTTAATTTAATTAATTTACCGAAAAGAACATGAAATTAAAATATACCCGGGTATAGTGAAGTCCTTTAAGTCCTTTTCTGACAGGGGAGGGATTTAATATGTTTTGTTCTTCCCACTCCTTTTCAAGCTTAAATAAGAAAAGAAATATGTGAAATGTACATTAAGTGTACTCGATACATGTATACTTATTTCTGGTGTTCATTAATCAACTTGAAATAAATACATAAAAAAATAAAAATATGTCTATTACTGTTTCTTCGATGTGTTTGTAACTAGTTGGGCTACATGCCACCAGTTCGGTCGACTCTTTGGGCTCACTGTGCAGTACTGGGAAGATGATCCTTTCTGCTCTGCACGTTTCCAGTTCTCAGCTCTGAAGTATGGACGTTCATGTACTTATACTTCAAACAGTGCAATATTGAACTTTAGAAGTTAAACATGATCTATAAAAACTAATAATGATCAGACCTATTTAGCATATATTTCATTCAAAACCGTGTTCTCTCCCAACGAAAAGTATAAATGTAGGAGCAGGTTGTCCAGTACATGCAGTGTCAGTGTGTCACATATGATCACTAGTCTGAACTTTTACACTTTGAGAAGGGGAGAGGACAGACGGGAGGCTGCAAAAACTTACTCACCACCATCAGCAGCAGATTGACAAGGATGGAGATGTGAAAGAGGGAGTGGGAGAAAAACTACTGAGATAAGAAATTGATCACATATGACATTTTGGTCAACTTATGTGGAGATATTAGATAGAACTACATGTACCAGTGCACCTGTTTACAATACATGTTTCCCAAATGGTGGGTCAGAGTCCATAAATACAGCTGTAGAGATGTAAAAAAATTGCAGAAGGCATTATCGTTTCAATAGTCACAGAAATGGAGAGGCAAAAGGTTAGTAGATAACTGCAACAGTAATAATAGTAAGCTAGTAGTGGCTGTAGTACCTGTCATGATAATTACTGTATCGACTTATCATTCAATATATGACAGAAGAACAATGATTTTTGCGGGTCAGTATTTATTGTGGGTACTTTTCTTTGTAGTAGTAGGAACATTTTGGTTATTTTTCTGTATATATATATATTGTCACCAGAAACCTATCAGTGAATAGTCTGAATAACTTATAATAATAAGTGGATACCGATTTTTTGCATTTTTTTTTTAATATTGCAAAATTTACTCACCACCATCAGCAGCAGATTGACAAAGATGGAGATGTGAAAGAGAGAGATGAAAAGTCGATCACATATGACATTTTGGTCAACTTATGTGGAGATATTAGATAGAACTACATGTACCAGTGCACCATGTTTCCCAAATGGTGGGTCAGAGTCCATAAATAGAGCTGGAGATGTAAAAAATTGCAGAAGGCATTATCGTTCCAATAGTCACAGAAATGGAGAGGCAAAGGGTTAGTAGATAACTGTAACAATAATAACAGTAAGCTAGTAGTGGTTGCAGTAGCTGTCAGTAGGCCTGTCATGATAATTACTGTATCGACTTATCGTTCAATATATGACAGAAGGAACAATCATTTTTGGGGGTCAGTATTTATCGTGGGTACTTTTCTTTGTAGTAGTAGGAACATTTTGGTTATTTTTCTGTATTATGATGAGATTTGAGCTGTTGAAGGTTGAACTTCTATGACTCATTATAGACCCACACTAACTACTTAAGTGTTGCATTCTGTTATTTCTTGCAGTTCATATTTTTTAGCAATATTGTACATTTAGAATACTTTTTGGGGGATAATTCTACTTTATGGTTTGGTTTCAATTTTTAGCAATATGTACATTTAGAATACTTTTTGGGGGATAATTCTACTTTATGGTTTGGTTTCAATTTTATCGTTTATCGTCTATATTTACTTCAACGATACATCGCACTTCAAAATGTGTTATCGTGACGGGCCTAGCTGTCTCATAGTAGTAGTAGTCATGGTAGTACTGGTTGTAGTAGTAGTGGTTGAAGTTGTTGAAATCATAGCAGTAGTAATGGTAGTTGTTGTAGTATTGTAGTGATAGCAGTAGTAAAACTGGTCATTTACTCCATGAAATGAAAATTATATATAATTATATTATATTCTATATAATTTGTTACGGCCCCAGGCCTTATGCTTTTCCCATTTTATTGTATCCGTCCTATGTGTGTGTGTGAATCTCTCCCCTTTTCCCCATGTAATCTTGGCTGTGTGAGTCCTCACTGCGGATTGGAGGACCATTTTCCCACTTGGCCAATCCTGTGGCTCACCTGCTGCCGCCTCCCCCCATTTAAGGAGAGTCAGCGCACCTGCTGAGGGCTGCTGGCCTTTGTGGCCAGTCTGCCATTTTGTATGTGTCTCTTTTCTGTCACGCCACTAATGTGGAAGTGAGACACTCGTTTCTAGTTATGTAAAATTCTGTCTCTCATTTTTTGTCACTACTGTGACTGTGTTTCAGAGATATTCAACCATGTCAGTACTGACTCTGTGTTTGTTTGTCATGTATTTGTAAAATTAGTTTTAGTTAAACTTAACCTTTGTTACTCTTTTGTTTAAACCTTGCATGTTACCATTTGTTTCAATATTTTAGATCCCTTTTGTTTAGTTTACCTTTTACATTCCTGTTCATTAAATTACTTCTTTATTTTACCAATTTTTCCATTTTGGTTTCTGTTACCTCCCTGACCTCTAGACAAGCTGGGTCGTAACAATATATTTAGAAGAGTTGCTGGTTGCAGATGGAGCGGAACGCCTATTGTTTGTTGTTTGGATTATTCTTTCAGATGGTAGAAAGTTAATCATTAAATATCACAACTGCTTTGACCCACTACATCTTGTTCTAATCCCTCCCGTATCAAGTTCTGTTCAAATTACCATTTTAAAACAGAAATGAACAGTGCTAACCCTCATTTTTATCAAGGTAGAGTGAATGGCCTCTTTTGTGGAAGTACAATAGGAAACCACAGGCTTCACCGGAAACCTGTCAGTGAATAGGCTGAATAACTGTGTTCATTCATAATTCACAAGTGGATACCGAGAATTAATTTTCATTTCAAGATGGAAAAAAATGTAAAAGACAAGTTTAATACAAGCCAATGAAAATGTTTCACTGTTAAAATAAGCTCAGTTAAAGTTTGAAATATGTTACAAAAGAAAGCCAGAAATAACAATATAGATAATAAAAATGCTCCCATAACTAGTTGAGATAATGGATAGACCGAATCTAAGAATAATAACAACACTAAAGTGCTAAGTAGTGGATAACAGCAGGGGTGGAAGGAGTACTCAATTTTGTTACTAAAGTAAAAGTGCAGATACCGGAGCAAAAATATACTCAAGTAAAAGTGTCACATGAAAAAATCTACTTAAGTAAAAGTATTAAAGTACCTGTTTTAAAATGTACTTAAAGAGTAAAAAGTAAAAGTATTTTGTGCAGATTTTGAGGTAGTGATTGACTTTGATAAAGATTTGTGCTGAATTTTGTTCAACAGAAATAACTGAATTGATAGTTTTTTCCTGGCTGTTATTTGTATATGTTTGTTTGTTTGCTCAAACTAAAAATAAAGCCCTCAGTCCTCTCAGCAGGTTTTAAACAATAATAAATACTTTTTCAGTCCAGTTCAAAAATGTAATGGAGTAGAAAGTACAGATGCCTGCTCTCAAATGTAGCGAAGTAAAAAGTATCTACTTAAAATGTACTCAAGTACAGATACCTAAAATTTGTACTTAAGTATAGTACTTTTAGTTTTACTGTGTTATGTTCCACAATAGCTGCATATACTTTTAATGAAATAACACTGAGCAATAGGTTGTGTTCGTGTGAAAAGATTCATCCCTATAGTTTAAGACTGAACTGGAGGATAGGTTAGAATTCAGTGGTGGAATTTGTTGTTTAACTGTCAGATTGCGGATTTGTTGACCTGGTTTATGGTTAATAATGGGCATATCCACATAAAACAATAACTGAGACAAAATTATTCTCTATTAAACAAACAAAAGTGATATTTTGTTTTCACAATAGCTTCAAAAAGTGGTGCCATTATTCAGCCCAAACGATTTGTGTTCGTTGGTGACAAGTTTGTGGAGCCATAGTCAAACAAATAATAAGGTTCAACATGTGTGGATCATAAGTTTGGATATTTCTTTCAAAAACACTGAATCTCCCATAAAGTTCGGCCCCAGACTTCCATCATCAAACTCTAGAACATGAACGCAACCTAGATTTGATTTAGTCTGTTAATACACACTTAAAACATGTCCAATTGAGTCTATACAGTAAATTAAGATCTAAAAAGTTCAACAAAGTTCCATGTGGAAGTTTTCCTGAGGCAGATACTTGCATTATCATCAGTGGTCATCATCATGTTTCTTAGTGATTCTCCAAAGCCCCAAATGCAAATTAATAGGCTACTAATTCCATTGACGCTACCCTGAGGTCGATTAAGAATGTGCTTGAGTAAGAGTCATTGAACGCAAATCCTCTGCATTATTACCTAATACAACAATTTCCTTTTCTTTATAGTTTATTTCCAAAGCATGAGACTGCTGAAGTTGCCTCTCAGCTGTGCTAAAATGCTAAATCACTGTTTTTGTAGTTGTTTCCAGATGGGTTTTAGAGGAGCTAATCCTTATAAACTCTCAGAGACACACTCTGCCAACAGGACAAACAGTCTGCAGCTTGTCTCTGTCTGAAGCCTGTGAAGTTTGTGTTGATTTGACCCATAGTACCCTCAGCACAACAACAGCACCAGAATATAGGGCAAAATCTGCTCAGAACATTGACTGTGGGTTAGGTAATGGTGAATTAGCACACAGTGTTTAATTAATGTGTATAGTAAAATTAGTAAACATCCTGAATATGTTTAAAACTGCATGGAAATACTGCTTTTTCAGGTATTAAGCAGGATTAAGCTATAACATACATAGGCACATTATTTTACATTTCATTCATTGTAAACCACAAAGAAAATTGGGCTATGTGGCTTTTTTTAACCCTACGTGTAAGACGGCTACTAACACGCTACAACAGTCATGACTATACTTTAGATTCGTGCCACCTACACCACACCAAAATACATATACACATAAATACTTCTCATACAAAACATTCCTTTCACATAATTGCTTTCAACAACTTTCTAGCTTCACATTTTTCTTTCAAATTGCAGTCGCCCATTGACGTAAACACATTTTCGCACTATCGTAACATACATTCAGGTTTTTCTCATGTTATTTCTGTATCCATGACAATGCGATACAACTGCATGATCCCTACTCAGAAACCAATACATATTTATGAGGCTCTATAATCCCATTAAGTGTAGCGGCATCTGTGCTTTGCCAAACATTGCAGTAAAGCAGCTTTCACAGACATAATCAGGCCTCGTGTTGAGAGCTGGATTACAGGTTGAGGTAAACATGGTACGCTCACTGTAATGGACAGATATTATCTAATGAAGTGAATGGTTTATGAGAAATCATTTTGTTAATGTCACAGCAACCCATTAAACTCCAAAGCAATTCTCCTCATTTGTACTGCTCTGAACTTAAAGGTGTGCTATGTAACATTTTTGGTCCCCGTGGATATGTTATTGTTTTGCCTGGAATTAAATGTATCTATCACCATGGAAACAAGGAGGCGACACTACTAGACTAGTCAGAGGTCAGTTCTGTGGAAAGGTGCTCTGCTCACAATATTGTTTTTCTATATTTTAAAACCATAAAACTCACAAAATTCCAGGCAATGAATTCAATAAATGAAATATTACTAACTCTTTAGTAACTGTGCAGAAAGAGAAGCAAGATCAGTCTATGGCTGAGGTAAGGCTCCATGTGCCATATAGTCATAATGCATTCGTTCAGGGGGAGTGGATGGGGGACATGTGGTTCGGTGAGTTGAGTGCACTCATTTTAACCAAAAAATGGGTAAAAGTACATTTATATAAGTATTTATTTATTTATATATCTATATATGCAGCCCAATCTCGAATAGAAGATTTTGAGGATAATAAGTCAGAATCTGCAGCTTTTTACCATCTAAAAAACATTGCAAAAACCAGACTTGGAGTGAATTTATCCATACGTTTGTCTCCAGTAACGGCCTGCTCACTGGCCTTTCCAAACATGTGGTAAGACAGCTGCAGTACATCCAGAACACTGCTGCTCGGGTCCTGACTAGAACCAGGAAGTACGAGCACATAAGTCCTGTGCTCAGATCTCTGCACTGGCTCCAGTGGCTCAGACAATAGACTCTAAAGCAGCTCTGCTTGTTACAAGTCTGTCCATGGCCTAGCACCAAAGTACATCTCCCAGCTCTGCTTTTACAAGTCTGTCCATGGCCTAGCACCAAAGTACATCTCCCACATGTTAGTGCCATATGAACCATCTCGTACTCTGAGAGGCCAGTCCCTGAAGAGTCAGGATTAAACTTGGGGAATCAGCGTTTCAGTTTTATGCAGCTAAAACCTGGAACAGTCTCCTGAAGATGTGAGACAGGCCTCTACTTTGACAATGTCTAAATCCAGGCTAAAAACAGTTCTGTTTAGCTGTGCACATGACTGAAAGGTTTTTATTCTGCACTCTTCTCCTTTTTAATGTTAATTTTATGATGATTTATGTTTTGATTTGTTGTATTGTGATTTTAATGTCTTTCTTACTCTGTAAAGCACTTACTCTGTGTACGAATTGTGCTATACAAATAAACTTGCCTTGCCAGTATCAGTGTAAGGACCAAAAGTGAATACGTGGAAGAAATTAATAGACTTTCAGCTTTTATAAAATTTGGCAGTTCATTTGTTGGATCGAAATCAAATGAATGAAACAATATCCCAGGGAAGATAGTTTAAAAGATAATGATTTTGTCTCCAGGGATAAATGTATCAGCAGACAGAATATTTTGTTTGAGTGGATGGCAAAGTGGTTATCTCCCTCAGTGCTTCCTCACTCTTTGTAGGACAAATAGTTGTTAGCTAAAAGCTTGCCAGCGCCGCTTTGTGACGCAGACGCGCGGTGGGGGGCAGAAGCTTCCTCAACTGGAAATGGTAGGATGGGTTTTAATTTTGACACAAGCTATTTACAGATTCCCAACCAGACATTGTGCGTATGTGCGAAGATCAAAATAAGATAGATGATGCAAAAATGTGGGCAAAGATATGCTGTGTTCTTGGCTATGGCATACATATCCTTTTGGCTGCTATTGGAAAGCACAGCGATTATGGGAAATGCTTCAAAATAGCTTTTTAATGGCTGTTTACAAATAATAACACTGACCTATAATCTTCTGAGAAGTTGGGGGATTTTTGTAATAAAAAGATGGCATAAAAGACAATGTTAATAGGCGCTTTTGGATCTCAAGACATAGCCTGTGCATTCACTGACTCACATATTGATAATAATAATCTTTTGAAAACAACATTGCACGTCTTTATTCTTAAGGTCCTTCGATATTTATAGGATGAACGTTTAACTAACGTTTGTGGTTTTGTGTATCTATTTAGCCATTTCCATGGAGACAAGCAGTTAGGCCTGGGTTACAATATTGACTTATAGTTCAATACATGATCGATGGAACAACTATTTTGGGGAGGTCAATATTTATCATGGGTACTTTTTCTTTGTACTAGTGGGGAACTATTATTTGTACTTTTCTGAAGATTTGAGCAGTAATGGGTTGAACATTGCACATGTAGAATAGTATTTTTTGGGAAAATCCTGCTTTAGGGTGACCGTGACAGTGGCATAATGGCATTGAATATTATCATTTATCGTCTATATTTTCTTAGATGCTCCTAATGCAAGTTACAAGTCAGATCTGTGAAGAGGTGGCGCACTCTCAGAAAAGCTAAGAGTGTGCATCCTTTCAGAGTACAGGGGGTTATGAGGTCCACAAAACAAACGCACAATTGCCCACTGCTGATCGTGCAGTTGCAAGGATTTCTGACTTGTTTGATATTTGTGAGTCACTGGGTCATAGCGCTGCTGAAGCCAGGTGAAAACAGGGCATCAGTGGAAAAATACAGCTGCAACAGATGGCACAAAGACCTAGACCCTGAGAATTGGCGAGGATGAACAAACTGCATGCAACACAGTTTATGTACACAACTGTGCTCACAAAGTCACTAAAAAGCTGCCAGTATTGTCTGATGGACCAGATTTGGTAAATTGTGTGATATGAAATTAAGCTTTTTATCTTCTCCCTAAGATCACTTCCACAAAAGAGATTTCCCTATTATATTTTTCACAATAGATATCATTCTGTAAGTTAGTTTGAGTTTAGTTAGTTTCAGATGTGAAACAACAGGGGCTGGTCGGCCAATCTATTTAAAAATGGTAGCTTTAAAAATAGTATATTAATATACAGTAGCTCAGTTGGTATAGCGTTTGAAGGTTGGAGGTTCAAATCCTACCCTCGACATACACATCATTGGTAGAGCGGTCAGATCCACTGACCCACAGATTGGCATTCTGATTCCAGCTCCCACAGATGAATGTGTTGTTGTGTCCTTGGGCAAGACAATTAATCCGCCTCGCCCCCAGTCTCTGCATACACCAGTGTATGAATGGGTGAGTGGTTCCTTGATGTAAAGCGCTTTGAGTGCCTTGAAGGTGGAAAAGCGCTGTATAAAAATGTGACCGTATAACATTTGCTACTAAGATGAACAGAAGTCACGCTGGTCACTTACAGGCCTGTGAGTTTCAGATTCCTGTTAATAGGTGACATATTGAGGACTGTTTAAAATATGTAATATTTTGTTTTTAGAATGTTAATTGCTATGACAACAATGCTCATCATTCTGAAACCCATGCATTTTCTGGGTCCCTGCAGGAAACCCCAGTCTTTAAGATGCACTGGATTTTGGAAATGTCACATAGAAATTCCCAGCTTTATTAAAGTCTCCAACGTTACGTAAATCAGCCAATAGAGTGTGTCCCAGGTGCTCGGTGACATTTCGCTCTAATTCTCCAAAACAAATAAACGCCACGCACTCAGAAGGCACCCACCCAGTCCATAAATCTAGTAAACATTGACTTGCAAAAACAAAACAAAGATGACCAACAACCTGACGTCACGGTTCAAGCACTTCCTGTCACCTCCTGTACGAGAGCTGGTGATTACAAACCGCAGATACAGCCTTCTGATTGGTTGTTCAGCCTCTCGCTTTGAACTAGTATTGTCTTTGGCTCATACAGTTCTGGTACTCCCTCCCTCTCTCTCTCCCCCGCACTGCACCCACATGGAGAGCTCCCTGTGTCTGACTCACTGTTTGGGCCTGATGAGTTTGCATTTGATGAGTGGCAGAGAGCACATGGCTGACCACTCCAGATCCCACTCACTAATTGGACCCACTACAAGAGTCTTTGATGCAATAAACTACGCAGCACATGGTTGATGGAGATATGGATGGGGATGTCAAAAGGCCTCACTGACCTATTATCATGAGTTGAAAAAAAGTTTTTAAAAGGTTATTAATGTTGATATTTTGTTGCCATATTGATTTTCAAGACAGTATATTATGACTATATTAACGACTATGTGCATACTTGGAATGTTAATTGCTATGATAAAGATGCTCATGGTTCATCCTCCTGGGTCCTGCATGAAAATGTTATGGCACAATAATGTATCAAAACTGTAATCTATGATTCTAATCTACAATTGATTCTGTTCACAACAGCACCCGGCTCTTACAGTTCTGTTAGCGTCACTACTTCCTGTCCAATTGTCTCTCTGTGAGGTTTTTGTTGAGTCACATTAAAATTAATAAATATTTAAAGATAAGACAGTGGACAGGGAGCTGCGGGTGGTTATCACTGACAACATGTTAAAAACTACACATATAATATGAATACTTCACCGGAGGACACTTCTGTGTTCAGAAAGAGAGATGTTTGTGTCTCAGTGCTAACACTAATGTTAATTTTCAGGCATAATAAATATTAAAACAACACCAGAAACTGAAGTATTCTACATTTAAAACAATTGTGTAGTCTTTCTTTTAATTCATTTGAATTTAATAGGTTGTTTGTTTTTTTTTGTTTTCTTTTAATAAGTCACTGTTAGCTTTGAGACACAGTGATCTAGCTAGCATGCTGCTGCACATTTATGCTGACTATTTATGGAAATTCCTTGTTTAAAAGTGCACTATGTAACTTTTCTGGTCAGGGGTCAGCTTTTTGCTTGTCTCCATAGAGATATTAATGCTATCTAGGATGTTCTAAAGTATGGTTTTGTTTTAATTTATTTATTTTTTATCTTGCATCTAATCATTTACAGGTGACTTCATTGCTTAAAAATGACCTTGAAAAACATGCATTTTCAGTGTTAGTGGAGTAGTCTCTCCACAGATCTCTTAACTCAGCCTTGTAGTGCAACTTAACATAGAAAAACAAAGTTGGGGAGTGTTGTGGCATTACTTAGATGTTGCCTAAAAGTTTAGCCTATCTCCAAATTTAATTAAGTATTAAATTCTGCATGTATGAGATCAGTGACCTTTACCAGAGCAGACTGCATGATCCTTTGAGCTACATCTTAAATGAAGCCTCCTCATGGGAATTGATAGGAAGCACAGGGCAGTGAAGGTGTTAGTCACAGTGCCCTTATTACTAAACATAATGAATATAAATGACAGTGGAATACATTAGAGCAGCGTTTCCACCCCACACACTGCATTAACCACACATACAATGGACAGAGATGTAGTAGTCTAGTGCCAAAGGACGAGAGGGGCGTGGGAGTATTGCGATCATAGGCTTTTATCCATTTGAGAGGACAGTGCTGTTTCAAACTCATTTCAATAACAGCTAATGTGCCCACCTCCTGAGACCCAAAGCTTTGAGTCCAGAGATTTGCATATGTTTTTACTTCTGGGATGATTTTATGTGTTACATTGAGACCACTGAAGAGAACTCATGCAGTGCAGCTCATGTTGGGATATGGAAAATATTTGCATTTTTGTGCTGTATTGTGTTGTAGGATGCATGTATTTTATAGAAGTTGAATATGTAATGTAACTTTTACTTCTGGGTAGCAGGAAGGTAAGAGCTTGGGTCAGTAGCCTTCACAGGACGGATAGTGTAGAGGATATGCTATAGTGTATGGGAATGTAATGTGGCAAATATTGTCCATGCCACGGTGTCTGCTTTTTTGAGTTTGATAGTGCTTGTTTTGGTAAATGGCAAATGGTCACATTTTTATATAGTGCTTCTACCTTCAAGGCACTCAAACCACTTTACATCAAGGAACCACTCACCCATTCACACACCAGTGTATGCAGACAATAGGGGCTCGGTGGATTAGTGTCTTGCTCGAGGATACAACAACAGCATTCATCTGTGGGAGCTGGAATTGCACTGCAACAACCAACGATGTTTACGCCATGAGCGGGATTTGAACCACCAACCTTTGGATCAGTGGACAAACACACTACCAACTGCTGTCCCTTTTTCTTTTTTGGATTAAAAGTTTGGTCACAATTCAAAATGGTAAATTATTCAATTAGAATAGGATAAAACTGTTCAAATCACATTGCATTTTGTTCCCTGGCCACTGGCTGAAAATCAAGGCAGTAGGCAACAACTGAAAAGGGGAGATAAATGTTTGAGTATGAAAATGGGCATTTCCCAAACACTAGTTCTTGCGCTCAGATTGCAATGGTTTCTAGGGCTGCTAAATTCATTTCCTCTAATTGAAATAAACTGAATTTGAATGGTGGTAAATTTGCAAATCTCAAAGACCACATTTATTCAGTTATAATTCCCCCCTGCAAAAAAAAAAAAAATAGCCCTTTGAACTAGTGTAGAGTTTAGTCATTGGCTATGATTACAAGCTTGGTTGGATGGCAGAAGGAGAACAGGAAGTGACATAACATGGTTTCCGGGACAGGTAACATGTGTTGAAAGTGGAGCAGAGGAGGCCAGGGCTTACAGCAGTGCAGTGTGTGAGACCACACTTTATTATTGGGTTTGCAGCTGAGAGGAAAGCCACCGAATCAATGAAATGTGCCAAGCCATTTGTGACCTTTACAATAACTTCAGTGTCTTGTTAGTATCTAGGTCAGCACTCTATTACAGCACTTAGTAACTGTGACAAAACCGTGGGGAAATAAGCCTTTTCGTTTCTGATACATTTTGCACTAGAATTAAACAAAATAATAACAATAATTAAATCAGCTAAACATTAATTTGACATAGTAATTTCTTAGACTTGCTGAAGGTTGCTATAGTGACCTTTTAATTGGCCCATTGTCATGAAAATTGCCTTTCTCATCACTGAAGGATTCTGGCTTCAGGAAATTGCTTCCTAATGAAAGTGTTTTGCCCTACTTTTCTGCTTCCTTGAAAGTAAATAGCAGTTATAACACATATAGGTCATTTATTCTTAGTGTGACAGTTTTTCTTGTTTGAACAATTTGAGATACACTGACATGCATGAATTTGACTAATAAATAATATATTTATAATTATATAATTTTAGCTTGATGGTCAGGTCCTGTGTTCTACTTGCTGAACTCATATGTATTATATTCAAAACAAGTAGTAGCAGCAGCAGAAGTAGTTGGTAACGTTGTCCTAAAACACAATTTTATTTCAAAATCTGCCTTTATTCTCCCTCCCTTTACTCTTTCAAAATGACTGAATCAGGTTTGGGTTATAGAAAATGCTTTCAGAAAGTGCAAACTGCAGATGCATATGTTGTAACAAATAGACTTTAATCTGAGGTTAATTGAGGGCCTGGAGCTTCCCCAAGAAGATTAAAAGAAAAGTTTTTAGTCTTGGTTGAATTTATGTTACAAAACTTAATTAAAGAGCCACTATGTAACTTTCTGGCAGAGGCTCCTCCACCTAATTTTTTCAATGATACGCTATTGATTTACTTAGAATATTCCACATTAGTAAAATATAATATACATTTATTTATTAAGTATAATTTATATCAGGATATACGCAGGTGACGGCGCCAGATCGTTGAAAGATGACCCCAAAAATGCATGTTTTTCAGGATGTTTAGTGCATGCAGATGGTTAAATGCCATTCTGTGAAGCATTCCAGGCAAAGCAATAACATCTCCATGGAGACAAGCAGGTGGCAGACAAACACTTACCAGAAAAGTTGCATTTTTAAAGTGGTTGGATGCAACTCTTAATTGATACCACTTTTTGTTCATTGACACTAGACATTTTCTAGTGCTATGGCAGATGCTTACTGTACTATTAGTTTGTATGTTGATGTTTACCACTTTAGCCATTATACACTCAAAGAAACTCCATGCCATCTGTAGGACTGCTAGTGCCACACTTCACAAAAACCCTGGCAATCTGAGTCGGCTCTCATTTCCTTTCATTTATCTTTATTTATACAGGGAGAGCCCAATGAGAGTACCAGACTCTCTTTCTTGATCGCCCTGTTAAAATACAGTACAATACAAAAAAAACCCAAATAGCTGCATAGGACCATTTAAAACATTAAACAGGTGCAGGTGCAATTATAAATGTTTATCACGAGATTATTAAAGTGCATTAGTGACATCAATGTATCCAGTTTTGCCTTGAAATGTATTTTGGGAAGCAAAATAAGCGAAAGCTTTTTTCTCCAATTCAGTTCTAGTGCAGCCAGTTTTTAGATGCAGACAATCATGAGATCTTGTATTAAAAGTTCCCGCATCAAAGTTCAACTAACAAGTGAGATATTCAGGTAGTCTGTATAAAATGTATTTATAAAAAGGGACTACTTGATATAGTGTTGTTCTCTTCTGACAGATAGCGAGGGCCAACTGTCTTTTTCATAGACTGTACAGTGATGAGTTTTTAATTCATCACCTGTCAAGAAACGAAGGGCTGGGTGAAAGTGTATCTAAAGGTTTCAAAGTAGAGGCTAAAGTCTGCATGTATATTATATCTCCATAACCTAGTACAGAAAGAAAGGTTGACAACAATTTCTGGTTCAAGCAACCTGATAATTTTTATTTTAAACTGTTACATAATTCTGAGATATGTATTTTAAAGAATACGTTATCGTCAAGCCAAAACCCAAAATATTTATAGATGGTGACTCTTTCAATCAATGTACCATTTAGTCTGTAAAGATCTGTAGCTTGCACATAACTTAAATGTTTTCAGAAAATCATATGCTTAGATTTATTTGCATTCAATGATAATTTAAGATTTTTGAGGGGATTTTGGATTTTGCATTTTGGATTAAATATGGAGCAGCTAGTAATAGAAGTTTTGGATCAAGGTCATCGGCTCCCGTGGACTTCTTTGGGTCTATGGAGCGGTGTGCATTTATGACTTCCATTTAAGTGAAAGGTCTTAAAGAGAACACCTGACTGCTATCCAGCAGAGGTTCAGATTCAACATAATCAAGATCAGAAGGATCACTATTATTATCCAAAACATGCAGAGATAAAGCATCACATATTTCCTCTTTAGAATTTACAGTAGCTGAATCTAATAAAATGTTGAGCAGTAATGTATGAATACTAGGTTTTGATAGGGATCTTGTTGTCCTCTTTGCGCTGATAGAGAGTCACAAAAATCCAGCAGACATGAAGTTTTTTGCCTTTCTTACTGCTGATAAAGATCTATTTCTTTTTCTTTTTTTCACAAAAAAAATCCCCAGTTCAAATCTCATCTAGTTGTTTTTCATTGTAATTTTTCTTTTAGGTGCGTGTCTGCAATTTCATTAAATGTAAGTATTAATAATAAAATGTAAGGCCATATCAGGGTCAGGGAATGCTGATGTTAACCCGATATCACTGTAATACAGGTCAGAGATGAAGGCTTGCTTACTGAAATCTTTATATGATCTTCTCACCTTTACACACAGCGGTGTCTTTTTAACTTTTGTATTTCGAATACACCCAGCTGGACAGTGCTCGCTAAAATCCAGTGGGAAAACACCATTTGCCCCATAATTATGGGGTTTGTTTAAGATTATATGAGTGTGTCTTTATTTAAATTTGTAGGGTCAGGTCTAGTTGGAATAGAAATTAGTGTGAGATTCAAGCCATTGCATA
>JACM01072904.1:0-20204 GCA_000787095.1 Periophthalmodon schlosseri
ATATAGTGTATGTAAACTTCTGATTTCCACTGTATTGTGTATGTATTTGCTGGTTTTCAATCTTGGTAATGTTGTTCTTACCCAGACCGGTAGCTGCCATTTAATTGTAATGTGTGTGTTAAATGTAGATGATAGACGAGGCTGCAGGGAGCGGATGATGTGGGCTGAGCTGACGGAAGTTTTACGAGATATTTATCACACATTCTTGCAAGTTGTTCAAGCGATACTGTTGTGGATTCTACAGGGAAGATAAGGAATACAGTACTGGGATGAACACTGAAGATATGTGATTCATCTGACCAAACACACTGACTAGAACTAGGAAGTACAAGCACATGCGTCCTGTGCTCAGGACTCTGCACTGGCTTCCTGTGGCTCAGACAATAGACTTTAAAGCAGCTCTGCTTGTTACAAGTCTCTCCATGGCCTAGCACCATCTCCCACATGTTAGCGCCATATGAACCATCTCGCACTCTGAGGATTTCAGGGACCGGCCTCCTGCTGGTGCCCAGAGTCTAAACATGGGGAATCACCGTTTCAGTTTTATGCAGCTAAAACCTGGAACAATCTTCCTGAAGATGTGAGACAGGCCTCTACTTTGACAATGTTTAAAAACGGTTCTGTTTACTCTACTTTGCAATGTTTAAAAACGGTTCTGTTTAGCTGTGCATATGACCGAAAGGTTTTTATTCTGCGCTTTTCTCCTTTAATGTAAATTTTATGATTATTGATTATTATGATTATTTATGATATGATTATTTGTGATTATTTATATTTTGATTTGTTGTATTGTGATTTTAATGTCTTTCTTATTCTGTAAAGCACTTTGAATTACCTTATGTACGAATTGTGCTAAACAAATAAACTTGCCTTGCCTTGTCTACTTCGCATTATCTAAAGCTCTCACTAAGATTAGTGTAGATATTTGTTGTAGAAGTCAGTGAAAAGAGATGAGTAGCCTTTCCAATCTCTGCTTTTTTAATAACTTCTATTATAACAATAAAGTCAGCAGCAATTCAAAACACAACCATCAGCTCAACCCCACTTTCCGTCTATTAGTTTTCACAATAAAATAAAGTTTGTGTGTCAGACACGAGACACAGCTAGTATTATCAGCAATGGATCAGTTGTACTGACAACAGGTTGTTTTTTTATTTTGTGTTTTATCTAATCAAAAAGCAGAATGAGCTACTTACTTTGGGTTGCCAGATCGTTTACCTGGCCAGGCAAAACACATGATTTGACAAAACTTTACAAATGTTTCTAACCAAATTTGTATGAAAGATTAATCTCATAGTCCTTATTTTATTGGTGTAGTTCTTTTCATCAAAAACATAATATATCTGGGCTTGCATATTGTAAGAAATTGTGGATTCAAGTAATGATATCACAATTTTATCACGTGTCACCCACATAACACCCATGGGTCCCCAGACCCCACTTAAACATGTCCCATGATGTGAGTGTGTACACAGATTTTAGTCCCCTTAATGTGATAAATACCTGCCCATGGGCCAGGTGGATGTAATGTCTTGGTCAGAGTATGACAGCATACACGATCAGGCACTGGAATCTAACTGGCAACCTTCTGCTTGGTAGGTGAATGCTTTAACCACAGCCATCACACAACTAGTGGAAGACACAACAGTCCTGTGGCTGTAGTGATATGAAGTCCTTATCAGTGGAGTATTGTCTGCTGTCACTGTGCTGTATCTCCATAAAGCCTGATAACATCTGTGACTGCAGAACATGTCTAAGTGCTGTAAACCTGTCCATCACACAGGCCCCCGAGGGCCCACACACAGCAGGGGGTCCTATGGCTCTACTCTCACTAAATACAAGCTGTGCTCCTGTTCATTCATTACCAGGAAAAGACACCACACTGGAGTTTTCAGCAGCAAATGACAAATTGAACAAAATTCAACATTAACTACATTACGGGCTTGTCTCGCAGTGTTCTACCTCTGTGCTCAGACCTCCAGTCAAAAGAGGTGATTCCAAATAGAGCATCAGCAGTGTAATATTACAGGTTAAGTGCTTTAAGAAGCATGTGTTTTGCAGTTAGGAGAACATGCAAACTCCAAACTGAGAATCGAATCCAGGACATTCTTCTTGTGATGAAAGAGCACTTATCACTCAGTCACTGTGCCACCATCAAAGCTACATAAATGCAGAGGAATTACAGATCTACTATTTACTAATTATTACCCCAATTATACCACCAGCAATAATTGAACTGAAGAAGCAGCTTGGATGAGCAGCGAAATGTTTTCACTCTTACAACTTTTTGTCCAGTTGACAGATTTAACTTTTTACTTTTTACTACCAGCACAATTTGTGCCATGAATGTAAGTTCATGGTTCAAAATAAAAAAAAAAAAAGGTCTGGTACTGGGAGTCCGGATTCTGCCTGGTTTACTGTTCCTCTCCTCTGCTCCTCCCTGGCTCTCATCTCTGCCTCAGACTGAATGAGCCGCACAGTGGATATAAAACATGAGGAGCAGGAGAGGGGACTGTACTGGGCAGCATCCAGCTCTGAGCTAGACTATAAGGACTAAGGGAATCTGAGGAGGAATCAGAAATACTGTACTACCATTTTCTCATCTAAACAGTTTGTAAATGTACAGAAATATACTTATAAGTAAGAATTACTTCAAAATAGTATTACTCAAATAATAATGCAAAGGAGATATCCAAGAAATTACTCAAGTAAAGAGTTTTAAAAAAGTATGGGGGAAACTGCTACTCTAAGTAAGAGTAATTGTAACATCTGATTAATGATAAGAACTTAATTATGTATTTATAATTTTTGGAGCTTTTTACCATGGTTTTAAGTTTAAAGTTCCCTTTTTTCATAAATATACACTACAGCTTCATAAAACTGATGCGATGTGTTGTTGTTTTCAGTGAACATAGCATTTTCAAAACAATAAAAGTTAACATGGTGATCTAAATTTAATGTGTTAGCAGTTAATACCCCATAGAAATGCTATACCCCCTCTTTAATGTAATTTGAAGAACAGTACAATGAACATTGCCCAAAATCTAATATTTTATAAAAAAGATAAACGACAAAAATGAAAAAAAAAAACCCAAAAAAACATCTGAAGGAGCAAGAAACATATTGTCAAAAGAAAGCTTTTGTCGCTTGTAGACTTACTTACAGTGGAAAACATTTTTAGTCGAGTAAGAGTACTGTTACTTCAAACTAAACTGACTCAAGTAGGAGTAAAAGTATGGTGTCTGAAAACTACTCAAATAAATACAATTTATTAAAAAAGTTACTTGAAGAAATAAACTTTCCTTTCTGGACCACTGTTAACAATGCTCTATCTGTTTCACACAATCCCTAAACAAAGTCATTCAAATAGCTTTAAGGGTCAGAGGTTAAGGTCAGCCCTGGGATTGTTATGGTAACAGGCAGGTCGTGGTGCGTTCAGTGTTCAGTGAGTAAATCAGAGCACTGCAGCCACAAAGCCACACACATGTAAACACCAGAGACACCCATGAGACAGGAATAAATGTGTCTGCATTCCAGAGAAGGGGATACAGGAAAATATCTTGTTTTTTCTGTATTTTACGTTAGCCAGTAGAGCACCCCTACAGTTCAGTATACGACTATTATAAATATTCCTAAATCCAATTGACTCCAGTGTAATTCCTCATTTGTCAAATAGGAAGCAAAAGTCCAAAATATAGTTGAAATTAATTGAACCAATAATCCCTTAGAAGGACAATACTACAACAACAAGGGGTGAATTGGTCCGATATATTAAGTGGGATGGTTTGAAGAATATCGAGAGCAGGATATCAAAAGCAGGATATCAAGAGATGGCTTCCTCCGAGCAAGATTCAGAGAGATGTATAAGAACAGATGGATTCAGAGAGCAGAATAAGATGAGTAGGATACCAAAAGTAGCAGGTTGCAGGATGAAAAGAGTTGAATTCAGAGAGCAGGATAAGGAAAACAGGATTCGGAGAGTAAGTTTTAGAGTGCAGGATTCTGAGAGCAGGATTCAGAATGCCGAAATAGAGAGCCGTATTAAGAGAGCTACCAAAAGCAGGATACAGAGAGTAGGATTCAGACAGCAGGGTATGGAAAACAAGCCTTAGAGAGCAGGATAAGGAAAGCAGGATTCAGAGCAGGATGCAGGATTCTGAGAGAAGGATTCAGAGAGCAGAAAATGGACAGCAACACTCAGAGCGCAGCATAAACAAAGTAGGATTTAGAGAGCAGTATACCAAGAGGAGGATAAGGAGAGCAGGATGCTGAGAGGAGGATAAGGAGAGCAGGATGCTGAGAGGAGGATAAGGAGAGTAGGATTCAGAGAGCAGAATTCAGAATGAAGGAAACAGAGAGCAGTATTAAGAGAGCATGATACCGAGAGCAGGATATGGATAGCAGGATTCAGACAGCAGGATAAGGAGAGTAAGATTCGGTGAGCAGGATAAGGAAAGCAGGATTCAGAGCAGGATACTGAGAGGAATATAAAGAGACTAGGATTCAGAATGCAGGATTCTAAGAGAAGGATTCAGAGCAGGATTGCGAGAGCAGAATAAGGAGCAACACTTAGAGAGCAGTATACCCAGAGGAGGATAAGGAGAGTAGGATACAGAGAGCAGGATTCATAGAGAATGACACAGAGAGCAGGATTCGGAGAGCATGGCTTGGATAGTGGGATAAGGAGAGTAGGAATCAGAGAGCAGAATTCAGAGAGCAGGATAAGAACAGTAGGACTGAGAGCGGAGGATACCAATAGCAGTATTCAGACAGCAGTTTTCAGAGAGCATAATACAGAGAGCAGGATTCAGAGAGCAGGATAAAAAGAGTAGGATGCAGAGAGTAGGAGTACAGGACACCTAAGCCATGGTATGATCAGCTGAAGACCACTGGGTATCAGGGGGACTTAGACACTAGCAGTATAGCTCAATGAACTTCTTGGGCCTAAAAAGGGTTTAATGTTTAAATCCACACCAGTTCATGCTTGTTTTTCTAACTCATGAAAAAATTACTCTTTTTTGTGAATAAAAAAAAACAAAAAACAGTTTTGATATATACAATTCCTATTCACATTAACTCAGAGAGTAGTGACTTAGAGTGGCCGTTGGAGCTCCGAGCTAACATGACTGCACAGGTCTGGTTGGTTTTATTGTACAGACAAAAGTGTGGAAACAGCTGTCCACGTTTTCCATTTAGAAGGTCTTAAAGTGTCACATCTGTCATTAGTGCTGTGTCTGAACAGTTTACAGTCTCCTCACTTTCACACACTGCTCCAGGAGAAGAGCCAGTGAAACCACCTGTCACCGGCCCAAAGGAAGTACCTGTCCATATGGAAATAATACACGAGTAGATATGGAAAATTAACCCTGTAGTGACTGTAGTTTCTGAGGAGCAGGGTTCAACTTTGGCTATTTTCGCCAACTTCGACATTTGTTTTTGCTGATGAACTGATTGATCAACCTAGTACATCCATTGTATTAAGGATTTGCCAGCAGTTGCTTCAGTATTGATTGTTTCTAGATGGTGACCAAAATGTTTTCAGGCTGATTTATGCTCCATTTTTGTATCCAAGCATAGTTACTGTGACTACATTTATACTTCCAACCACTTCTGATGTAAGATCTTTGTTCTACTAAAAAAAACAAACACCAGAGGACACTCAAAGTAGGTAGAGAATGAACCAAAACAGCATTAGCAACCAGTTTGATTGACAGCTATCACACCTCGTTGCTAAGCATCCGCCCCCCTGCCAAAGCAGCAGTGCAGTCAATAAGGGATCTGCACCTTCAACGACTTCACTCCTGATTGGCTCTTTGGCTGCCATGAAATGCAAACTCAGAATTTCCAAATATGGAAATTAGCTGCTTTAACTGCTACCCTCGATTGGCTTCAGTTCGCTGGAGCCAAACGCTATGGCATCCCTTAAGCAGGGCTTACACTGTGTGATTTTGTACCATTTTAAGATGTTCCAAATTATTGTCAAACTCACACTCTCTGATTGAATCTCATACAAAACAAACATGTCATATCCCTGCAACTGCACAATCAGCTGTCGTGCGTTCATCATGAGCAGGTAATCACAGCTCATAGATGATACAATCTATGGTTACTAGCTGCATGGTTTAGAACTAGCTAGGTACTCTGGACCAAATCTTGACTAGAGGTCTGGGGGTGCTTCACTTCGGTCGCCCACTGCTCCTGAGTTGGGTCAAATGCTGTGAACCCACTTTCCAAAAAATGTTTTCAAAAGTCTTTACCTCTTCCCAGACAAAGGCTTCAATGGATTCCACAAAGAGTCAAAGCCAAACAGCCAAACAAAACTCAACAAGCAGCTATTAAACACTAGATCAAGATGTGACAAGTTGGAAGTATACATTGGCAGGATAATTGAGTGCTTTGTGTGTTTAGAATATCAGCCAGAACACCTGAACTTCCTGTGTCTATCAGCACTAAATCCTCATGGTTTGAGACTGTCAGATGGAGCTCTTAACATGTCTGCAGGGGAACTATGGCAAGCCCAACGGGACACACCACTGTACTTCTCAGCTCTGAACCTGATCTCTGATTGGAACCTTACCAGCACCATTAAATCACACAGGAGCATATAGTTCCTGACAGTCCCTCCAGCAGGGAAAGTTAGCACGGATAATCTGGGGGAGTGTATGTGCAGGTCTTAAAACAGACCTATTATACAAAACTGACTTTTGAGAGCTTTTAACCATGTTATAATTGTTTCCCTTCTCATTTCCTCTCTCAAGGTTGTATTTAGAGTGATCCATGCATAATCTTTATTCTCCTGCATTCAAGACGTCTTTGCGCCGATCTGTCCCCTGTATGTAAGATTTTGATTTTCAATTTCATAAACATGACCCAAATGTGTTCTCAGATATGAGGGAGACATGTTAAAATATAACTGTTACTGGTAACAACTGTAATGCTGATTTATTCTTTATTATAAAAACATTGGACATGATAGACAAGTTGTTATATGTTATAATTGGGTGTTTTGGTTCTCAAGCCGATTATCTAATCAGAAAGCAGAATGAGCCTCAAATGAGTTTCCTATTTGTGTTGCCAGTTTCAATGCTGAAATCCAGTTAAGACTAAAATGACTCTCTCTGACCACTACCTAAACCCCAGCACCTACAGCCAATCATTAATCAGTGCTAGTGCAGCCTCTGCAGCTCAGTGAGTGAATTCTGGAGGCAAGCGTTCATATAAGGCCTAGCCTGCCCATATACTGAAAATGAAAAAAACCTCTATCTGCAGGTTAAGCCCCTGGCAACCCAGGTTCATTTGTGATTCTAATACATATTAAATTAAACTTGCTCTCTGTTTCTATTTCGTGTCTCACTGTCATTTGGCCAAGGATTACTCAGATGCCTTTCCTTTACTCACCAGTGTCACTACTCCGATCAGAGGGCACTTATCAAATCATGCTGCTCTATGAAAGGACATACAGTATATCCTCCAGCAAGGGAACATACAAAGATAGTGTGCACACGTTCTGACATGAAGACACTGGATCCAGAACTAACAAGGTCTTTCCTTTGTGATTCAGGTCTGGACATGTGTCTTAAAGCAGACCTATTCCGCAAAATAGACTTTTCAGAGCTTTCAACCATAGTATAGTTTTTCCCCTTCTCATTTACCTTCTAAAGTTGTATTTGAGTCATACATGCATGTTTGAGCAACCTTTAATCGCTTATTTTCAAGACACCTGGTTTTATTTTATTTTTTTTTTTAATCAGTGATACATGTAGGATTCAGCAGCATGATGTGCAGCTATCCATCAGAGATGCCGTCAACTTCACGATTCTTTGTTGTGATGACATTTACGGCGACATCAGCTCCCAGTGGGAATCGCAGTTTTCTAACACAGAAGTCAGTGGACTTGTTTCTATTAAATCGTTTTAGATCAATATTGCGAGTTAAAATGTGCAAATTATGCGATAATGATCCACAGGTGTCATAGGTTATAACTATGTAACCAGGTGTGCTTATGTCAAAATGCATAGTTCCGTGCTGAAATTTCGTGCACCAGTGAACACACTGCTGTGCGCAGGTGTAGTCAAGTCCAGCACCGCTGATTACAAACTCTGGAAAGACTAGGGTGGTGTGGCATAAGTGCGTGGTTTTTAGTTTGGTGATTATTGTCTCATCTCGTGTAAATAAAGTCTCTGAAAGTTGTGAAAAGCACTTATAAACTCATCATAGTGAATAATTAGGATGCTCAGAATGTGTCAGGTAAGTGAGGAATAACCACTGCAAACTGTTTAAAATGAACTAGTTCTGTTTTTCATGTTTTCAACACTGTAAAAATCCAGTACAGCACCCTTAAACTATACTGTGGTTGCTCGCTATTCCTGACTTGAAAGGTGAATGCAGAGAGTAAATTTCCCTATGGATACAATGCACTTTACGAATACAATTTTTAAATAATTTTCCAGTTTTTTTTATAACAGTCAGATCAAGTACATTCATTCGTCCACTCACACATTACAGTAATATAGAATGCTTTGTAAATATTACTGTAACTATAACCATAAATATGTCTTCCTTTAAAACCCCCAGAACCCAGATTTGATCCTAATTCCTGACATTCCCGGACTGTGAGCGCAGAAGCTGGAGCAGACTTCAATGATGTGACACTGTGTACTGTCTGCCCTCCTGTCTGCACTCATTTAACACACACGTCTGCAGCCTCATAGAGCATTTCACCAGACACTCATGTGCTCTTATGGATGTGTGAAAATGCACTTAGGTCACTATTTATCAGTGCTGAGGTTTCGGACGCTAGCTACAGACAAATTTCGTTCTACTTTCAGCAAGCAGAATAAATGGAAGACGAAGAAGTTGAACCCCAGGCTCAGACTGCACACAGTGCAGCTGCTGTGCAGGGCCCACAGGAATTCCCAATAATTCAATGTGACAAGAGGAGCTCAGACCGCTGCAGTCCAGTGGTGCTCGTGGAGGTGCCGCGGTTCACCAGACCTCAAGCCTTTCCCCTTAATAATTGGTTGGTTATGGTGTGAAGACTTTTCCCTTAATAAATGAATAGTTATGGTGTGAACACGTGGTCTGGCACATGCAGCTTCGAAGACACAACGCAGAGCAGAGGACCACTTTGAGTGTGAGAGTCACACCAAAACAAAATCAAGATCCAAAAGAGTCACAGCTGGACCAGGTGCAGTCTAAGTGAGGAGTAATACCATACTACGAAACATTCCAGGCAAAGTAATCACATCTCTATGGAAACAAGCAGGTGGTGGACACTCCACTAGAGAAGTGATGTGGTGCACTTTTAAAACTATGAGGTAAAATAGGTAAAAAAAAATACGTACAAAAAAAGATTACTGAAATATAATAGGATAATAACAGAGGTGCACTATGTAACTTGCTTGTGTGCATGGAAATGCTATTGCTTTGCTTGGAAGGCATTCAGTTTATCTGTCTAGCATTCATTTAACTGCCAGTGTTTTTAATGCTAAGATTTTTTACTGTGAGTGGGGTTGCTTCTCCACAGACCTGTAACTTAGCCTTTTGGTGTCACCTGCTCGTTTCCATGGAGGTAGAAAGGTTTATTGCCATTGAGTCGAACATTCTAGTCATAGCAATAACATCTAAATGGAGACAAGCAGTTTTATAATTAGGTACAAACTAGCAACAACTCTAGGACCATCCGAAAAACTCAAATTTTAAAACATGACGTTCTTGGCTTGGGTACTTTACAATAATACTACCATCACCATTCATATCTTACTGGACAGCTGTAAGGTCTATCATTTGCACGCAGCAGAAGCATGAATGCCCTGGCCTTACGCTCGAATACTTGGCATATTTGGGAAACAGCAGGACAATTAACCAGGATGAAATTACAGAACCGTGATGGTGGTTACCGGGACAACCAAAATATGGAGTTATCAGCCAATCTCTGCAGACATTCTAAACCATGCAGCTCAACTCATATCCTTACACAAGATCAGAAGGTAGAGAATCACTTCTTGAACCATGCACGTGTTCAGAAAGTACAACATATGGGAATTACAAAATAACAGATATCCCAATGTCCCAGATGTCCCAATGCACGGCTGTCTCACGTCTGTCTCGGCTTCTGTCTTAGCTGACAAACTCACATAACAGCACAGTATTGCCTGCTCTGATTGGACAGAGCTCAGAGAATATGTGGACTGTGGTTTGAAAGTAAACTGTTCAATTTGTATAAAATAAATACTGATCTAAAATACCGCTAAAATCTGTTAAAAAGTAACAAGTAACTATTACTCTGAGTAGTATTGAGTGTACTTTTTACTTTTACTTAAGTACAATTTTGGAAGTAGAACTTGTATTTGTATCTGAGTACATTTTAGCAATGTACCTGCATGTTTACTTGAATACAAATTTGCATCACTGGTAGTTTCATCTGGCAGCCCAAAGTGAGGAGCTCATTCATGCTTTCTGATTGGATAATCGGCTTGAGAACCAAAACAAAAACATGTGATTAACTACCTCTGCTTTGTGTAAATGCTGCTATAATTGCAACATGCTCACTTCAAAACTTGACGACACATATAGACATTGTTGCTGAAATATTTAAAGGCACTCTATGTAACTTTTTTGTTCCCAAGAAGAGGTTCTTGTTATGTTATTGTACATGCACAGCACAGCTGTTTTATTGCTAAAGTAAACCACAAGCACATGATTTCTTACTATGCCTCTCCACAGATCTGATCTGTAACTTGGCCTAGTGTTGTCACTTTCTGTCTCCATAAAGAAAGATACATTTAATGCCATAGTGTGGAACATCCTATGCAAAGCAATAATGTATCCATGGTGACAAGACTAGATCTTGAAAAAAAAGAAAAGTTACATAGTGCACCTTTAAAGGGCCCATATTGCGCTACTTTCTGATCTATGTTATATTATTTTATTATCATTATTTTATTAATATTGTTTCCTCATCAAAAACATAACCTGAAGTTGTGTTTTCTTTCATCCATGCATGTTTAACGCATATTTAGGCTGTTCCACCTTGTGATGTCATGTGGTAATACATGAAGTGCTCCACTGTGTTTTTAAACTCCATACACCTTCACTAGAATCATTTGGATAATTTATGCCCTGGAATTTCCCATCTCTACTGTCCAAAAAGTTAACGGTAGCTGTAACTTGAAAACTGCCACTTCGTGACATCACAAGGTGGAACAGAGCAATTTGAGCTTTGGCGATGTAGACAGACTAATAACGCAGGGTTACTCAGACATGTGTGAATGAAACAAAACACAACTCCAGGTATGTTTTTGATGAGGTAACACCAGTATAACACGGCTTAAAGCTCACAAGAGTCAATTTTGTGCAATATAGGATCTTTAAGTACCATCCCAATAACTTTCTTGCTTTATATGTCATAGCTGCAGACCAACAATATGTTTTACGTTGGTCACATGTGAAGTTCTCAGTGGAGTGTGTCTACGTTTACATTCCTGTGTCAGTTCAGGAGATACGGGTTCCATCTGCTGTGAGAAGGTCAAATAAACAGTTCTATCCTATAAACCATTATCTGAATCATGCACGTCATTGTACCTACCGCTCAACACTGCCCCCCACTGACTGGACAGGATCATACACAAGAATATACAAGGTGTATTCTTAGCCAGAGATGGGTGGTACTCAGTTGCATTTACTCAGTTACAGTAACTTTTTCAAGAAATGTTACTTTTCAGAGTACTTCTCTAGCAGCATGCTTTTACTCCTGCTTGACTACTATTTTGATTGAAGTGACAGTACTCTTACTTGAGTAAAAGTTTTGGTTACTCTTCCCAATGTGAGGAAGTCTACAAGTGACAAAAGCTTTATGTTGACAATGTGAAATGATTTGAGCATTTGTGTTTCTTGCACTGCTCCCTCAGACAGTTGGTAGATGGGTCCAGATGGTTTAGGCCTCCTAGGCCGGTTTGAAGAGGTGTTTTTTTTTCAATGGATTTTGAAAGAAGATAGGGAGTCTATGTCACAGATGGATAATGGGAGAGAGTTCCAGAGTTGGGGGGCACAGCAACTGAAAGCTCTGGCCCCCATAGAGGACAGGCTGGGAGGAGAGGCAGACTTGAGGTTGGCAGAAGATTAGCGTGAGGGAGTGTAAGGGTGGAGCTGCTTGGATTGGTAAGATGGTGCAAGATTGTGAAGGGCTTTTCACAGGAAACCAGTGGAGTTGACAGAGGATGGGGTGATGTGGTCCGAAGTGGGGGTTCTGGTGAGCATGTGGACAGCAGAGTTTTGGACCAGCTGTAGTTTATGGAGGGTTTTTTGAGGTAGACCAAACAGGAGAGACATACAGTAATCTAAGCGAGTAGTGGAACTAGAACTAGAGCATGGATGAGTATACGTGGGGGTTGTGGGGGGGTGAGTGAGTGTTGAAAGCGGTGAATATTTTGAAGATGAAAATAAGCAGATCTGGTGATATTATCCTTTGAAAATACCAGATTTGTGCATTATTTTATGTTTTATTCTTCAAATTACATTAACTAAATCATAAATCAGATGCTAGCTCCCAACATTTACTTTGTTCACCAATATCTTTAACATAAAAGAACTGGTGACCAGAGGTAGAGTAGACAAAAATTTCACTCAAGTAAGAGTAATGTTACTTCAAAATAATATTACTCATCTAGAAGCGCAAAATGGTCCAAGAAATTGCTCAAGTAAGAGTGAAAAATATTTGGGGAAACTACTACTCAAGGAAGAGTAACTTAAAGAGTAACTGATGAGATGTAACATCTGATTTATAATTTAAAATTTCTTTAAAAATTAACTCAAGTAAATGTAACTGAGTACTACCCACCTCTGTATTCCATCTGTATATTTCTGTGTGTTATGACTGATAAAAACAAAAAAAATGTTGTTATTGCAATTATTATCTATGATCTTAAATTTGAGGTGGTCACCCTACTCACAACACATCAACAAGATTAGTGTTGCCATGATACTAAAATTTCAAACTCGATTTCAGTACTAAGGAATAGACTTGATACTCAATACCGATTCCAACACCACTTTGATAATAAAAAAAAAAACCCTCTTTCTTTAGACAATAGACAGTGATTTTCAACATTAAATAGTAGTACTTTCTTTTATATACCACGTGGCCTTATATCTTTGTAATCCCTCAGTTGTCCAGGTAGATTCCATAGTGGTCCATGGGCGCATACTAGTCTATGTGTCTTATACTTGTTCTCATACAGCTCAAGATCATTCTAAAGCTATTCAGAAAAAGTTTATTTCTGTCCAGTGAATTGTTTAGTATTGATACCTGCTCAGATGAGTATCTAGTTCTGATACTAGTTTTAGTACTGATTAGTATCTGATCTTTGATACTTTTGACAAATCTATTCCGGATGTTGCAACTTTTAATGATAGGCTTCAGCTGTAGATGATGCAAAAAAAAAAAAAATCTAATTAGCGTATGGTTAGTTTGCTTAAGTCAAACAAAAATAATGGCATTTTTTGGTGATTAAGAAGCATACAAACTCTGTGTCAATCTGTGGAGAAGAGATCATGCTCACAGTTGATACTTTGCAGTGACCTCACAGTGGGGGTGTTCTACATGTATGTGTATGGAGAAATGTTCTGCAGTTACCATGGAGACACAATGCACACACTACCAAGAAAGTTTTTAGAATTCTGAAAACTCAAGAAAAAATACAAGATGGATTTAAACAACACATTTTCAGGAGACTGTGATCAATATGAGCATCCATGGGCCTGTTTAGGTGTTTTGTAGTTCCAACTAAGTCAGCTCTTTCTGGTCAGATTGTGTTAAAACAAAGCTCAGACTAAAGTCTAACAAAGCCTCAGACAGAGCATGCTTACAGTTAGCATTAGGTCCCCAGGGAATATTGATGACATCAGTAGTAAAGTATCAATAATAATTTATGCAAAAGCATCTAGTTCAATAAATACAAGATACAAAAGTTTGATGCCATACTGTAGCATATCCAGGCAAAGCAAGAATACCTCTATGGAGACAAGTAGGTCGTAGAAACACCAGTAGAAAAGTTACACAGTGCACCTTTAATACCATACTGCCCATAACATCTCCATGAAGACAACAAGGCGGTGGTTGAAATAGCAGAGTTGATTATTTTATAAGCAGAATAGCATGGTTATATCATGTTTGTGCAAATGGTAAATATTAACATTATAATATTATTATATTATTAGCATTTTAGCATTAGCGTATATGTTCTTACCAGGTGTGCTGAAGTGTGCAGTCTGCCTCTGTACTGGTGAAAGTTGGTCTGGATCACACACACCCTCTTGTCCATCCTCACAGCCCCATGTCTACAGTGCAGTAGGCTCCAGGGCCACAAAGGTATGTGTGGGACGGGCCTGGAGTGGAGAGGGGCGGGGTGTTGATATAGGGGCGTGGTTATATGACTCTAAGCCACGCCCACCTCAGTCTGGATCACACACGCTTTTGTTCATCTTCACCACCCATGTCTATAGTGCAGTGGGCTCATGGTCCCGCAAAGGTATGTGTGGGAGGGGCCAGGAGTGGAGAGGGGTGGGGTGTAGGTAAGGGGCATGGTCAGGGGTGAAACTCTCAGCTTGGTCTAGGGGGGGACAACAAATCGATGGAAATTAGAACTATCTTTCGAAGGGCGTTGTAATGATACCTAGTCATAAATTCAACTATGTTATTATGACTATGGCTTATGACTGTGCCTACTAGCAAATATTTCCAAGATTTTATCTGATCTCCGCAACTTAGACTCTCTTCCACTCTTCAAATCCAGACTCAAAACTCACCTGTTCAGACTGTCCTACCTCTTATAACCAATCACACATCTTTTATCAATCAGTTTTTTGTTATGTTTTTATTGTATTTATATGTTTTATCTTATTTTATCTTGTTCAGTGTCCTTGGGTGCTTTGAAAGGCGCTTATAAATAAAATGCATTATTATTATTATTATTATTTGCCATTTGAACAATGAAAAGGTATTCGGTAAACAGTTCAATTTATTTACAAATAAACTATATATGCAACTGTACAAAATAATGTTGAACAATATGAAAATATGAAAACAAATTCAACACTTACTTACACTTGTCCCATTAATAGAGGAGATTATGGAGGCCCCCCATAATCGCAACTTCTCCCTCACAGATATTAGCCCAAAAACAATAAATCCTTGTTTAACATTAACAATAACATATAAAAGTAACTATTGTTAAACAGAATCATTTAAAATTAAATAGAAGCACTACATCTCATTTTTACTCCAACAATTTTTTGAAATGTAAATAAATGGCAAATATTAAACAAAAATATTATTCAAGCTTTTAATCAGGTTATGACTATAATTCCTTTATTAAAAATACGTAGACTATGTGATGTCTGTTTAGTTATAACTCAAAACTAATGCGCAACCAAATGAACAGAGCGCGCACAGCTCAAGCTCACGTGGACATACACGCGCTAACGTTTCATTTCGATTTTCTCCACTCATACTCCACTTGTGGTGATTAATAACAAAGGCAGCGCTGCGGAGCACATGCTTTTTGTTTTGATAACTTAACAATTTTACAATGCGGTTACCTGAGCGAAAGTAATCTGGGGCGCTTTACGCGGACTCATTTGGCTGCATCTTACACACACGCACACCACAATGGATATATTTACTACAACACATTTACTTGGGAATTACGCTTTCACCAGGACACTGGTACTGGACAATTTTATGCGTGGAAGCTGCAGACTGTGACTGAATGTGTATATTATTAAGCACAATAACTCGTAGCGTGGTTATTTGTCTCTAAGCCACACCCACCCCTCGGTTTCACAAGCGTACACTCTCTTCTGTCTAAATACATATCTATTAAAGAGGGGATATATTAACTAATATGTGCTGCTAATATGTGTGTTTGCTTATTAACAGGAATATTAAGATCATGTGGCACGAGATCTGATCCCTAATGAATGATGCATAATAAGGTTAAGGGATTTTACTTTATTGGAAATGTGTCCTCTGCATTTGACCCATTTTTCATTGTCACTGTACTGGGGCAACCTGTCAGGAGCACTGGACCCATCTCCAGATCTTGAGCTAGTCTTAGTCAGGACTACTTTAGCTGGAGGATTTGAGGTTGGTGGGGGAAACCAGACTGCCCAGAAGAAAGAAGAAACTCCACACAGAAAGGTCAAGGCAGCCCAGAAGTCAAACCCAGAACCTTCTTGCTGTGAGGTGGGAGCGCTATATAAAATGTATAGAGTATCTTCAGTATGTTTAAAGGGCCTATATTATGCTATTTTCTGATCTATGATATAATGTTGTTTTCTCATCACAAACATACCTGGAGTTGTGTTTTGTTTCATTCACACATGTTTAACACACAATCCGTGCATATTTAGGCTGAGTTCTTCTCTCAAACAGAAAACACTCCACCTTGTGATGTCATCATGTGGTAATACAGGAAGTGCTCATGTGTGTTTAAACACTAGAATCATTTGGATAATTTCAGCCCTACTAAACAAAAGGTAAAAGGTAGTTGTAACCTGAAAACTACTGCTTCATGACATCACAAGGTGGAACAGAGCATTTTGTGCTTTGGAGAAGTAGTCAGACTAATAATAAAGGATTACTCAAATCAAATCAAAAAGACTTTATTTATCCCCAAGGGGAAATTCAGATTGTAGGTCTCTTCAAATCTTCATCTGCCATGAACCTCCTTATTGTACAGTCTTAAGGAGTTCTTGTGGTGTTCTGTCCTGCAGCTCACTGATCTCAGACGTCCACTGTCTGCTCTCTGTTGTTCAAAAGCTGAATTCAGGGGATTGTCCATCTTGTTCAGTATAGTATCCATCCTGTTGAGTGTCTGTTGCTCCACTACCTTACCCGGAGTCTCTAAACTACTTCCTGTAGTTGAACCAGCCCTCTCTATTAGTTTTTCTAGACTTTTTTTCTGAGACTGCCCCTATTAGGTGCTTCTGTATTTGTGGACCAGTCCAGCTTGTTGTCCAGATGCACCCCCAGGTATTTATAGGTGGACACTATTTCAATATCTTCCCCACTGATGGTCACAGTTTGAATTGGGGGTGTGTCATGACGAAAGTCAATGACCATCTCTTTCATGTTGGAGGTGTTTAGAATGAGACTGTTTTCTTGGCTCCATCTATAAAAGTTCTCTATAAGACTCCTGTATTCCTCTTCTTGTCCATTTTTGATGCAAACCACAATTGCTGTGTCATCAGAGTATTTTTGGCAGGACTCAGAGGCATAATTAAAATCAGTAGTGAGCAAGAATAGATTGGTCAGTAGTGAGCAAGAGCAGTGCCTTGAGGAGCCCCTGTGCTACTAATAACAGTCTCTGAGACACAGTTCCCCAGCCTGACATACTGAGGTCTACCTGTCAGGTAATCAAAGATGCACTTGTGTGAATGAAACAAAACACATCTCAAGGTATGTTTTTGATGAACACAGATCAGAAAATAGCATCATATGGGCCCTTTAACCTGTTCCAAAGCAGGTTATGAGTTAAGGGCATGTTACTATAGAGATCTACCCCGATAGAAAGTGATCCAGCTTTGTAGTACAGGCATCTGGAGTGTCAGAGCATACAGTTCCATTTAAAATCCATTCACTCTCACACTTGTAGGTGAGGTGTGTTCTTTTTAGAAGTCAGTGTAATGCCTCAGTTGTCAAGGTATGACCCATAGCAAAAGAAAAATTCAATTCTGTCAACTGGATAAAAGTTTAAGAGTGACAATGTTCTGCTATCTAAGCAGTTTGTTTAGTTCTGGTCAGATTGCTGGTGGACACTGCCTTATATCTGTCTGAAGGGAGGAGCTAACTACAATGAAACTAATACACCTGTTTGTTTACAGTTTCTGTTTATTAACTAGGTCTTTTGAACTATACTAAGTGTGAACTGTGTGTGAGTCATATATTGCATAATCGTTCAGGCCCCTAATGGGTGCTCTCACACCTTAGCATACTGGCTAGCCTTATTGTTTTCTTTGTTTTGATTTAGGTCTGAAGGTGGACTTATGAATGGACAGATGAAGTCCCCATTCCCCCCATTCCTGTTCAAAGATGGATTGTCTTTCCTAACAAAAATTGCCTATTTAACTCCTCTCTCAAACCATTTCTATTCTTTGGCTAAGATCTGTACCTCACTATCTTCAAAGGAGTGGTTAGTGGTTTTGAGATGGAGATGTACGACAGATTGGGGTCCCGAGGTGCTCTTGTTGGTGCATTTTTTTAAAGGGGTGGCTGTTCTCTTTATCCAATATAACACTCACTGCAGTCTTCACTGCACTGAATGGAGTAGACCACATTACTTTGTTTGTGGCCCGGGGTTTTGTCCTTTTGGGTGAACCAGTTTCTGTCTTAAAGTGTTTGTAGGTTTGATTTCTTGCTGTCTGAAAATCCTCTGAAGTTTTTCAGACACACCAGCTGTGCAAGGAATAGTTGCACCTTTTCTCCTAGGTTCTGATTCTCTGTTGTCCTTTTTTAGTTCTATTAGATCTATTGAAGGCCCATTTTAGATGTCCACAAGCAAAGATGGCTTTCAGTGGAAGTAAGCTTTCTGATGGAAGTGTGATAGGCGGGGTTATAGGGATATGGGCAAAGTTATTTCGGCATAAGCCGCTCCCCCACCACGCACCTACAACATTTACCACTTCAGACTAGAAGCTGTCAGACCTCACACAGCTCCACCTCAAACATGCCTGTGGAGACAAAAGTGTCAGATAGGTTTGTTAACGTGCCAGAGACATATACATGCTGGAGAGGACATGCAGAGGTGGGTAGAGTAGCCAAAAACTGCACCCAAGTAAGACTAATGTTACTTCAAAATAATATTACTCAAGTAGAAGTACAAAGTAGTGCAATAAATTACTCAAGTATGAGTTAAAAAGTATTTGGGAAAACTACTACTCAAGTAAGAGTAGCTTAAAGAGTAAATGTTTAGACATAACATCTGATTAAAAATTTTTAAGTTAATGTAAATAGAAGAAAATATTAAATAATGCACAAAATCTGGTATTTTCAAAGGACTCACACAAAAATGTGAAACAAATCATATCTGAAGGAGCAGTGCTAGAAACACAAATGTTCAAATCATTTTATATTGTCAACATAAAGCTTCTGTCATTTGTAGCCTCGCCCATTGTTCTCCACTTACTTTGTTCTCCAGTTTTATATTTGGCAGTGTTGTAAAAATCTGCTGCTCGCTAGTGTGATATGCAGCTGACCATAGGAGGGGCCGATAGCTTTGTTGTGATGACGTTTATGGCGACGTCAGCTCCCATTTGGCACCATAGTTTTCAAGTCAGTGGATTTGTTACTTTTATTAACTTGTTTTTGGTGAATATTGCGATTTAAAATGTCTAAATTATAACATAATGATCCATGGGTGTCAGAGATTATAGAACAAACACAAATACAATAGGTCTTCTTTAAATTGTTTAATTAATCAGGTTTTGTATAAAAGACTTCACCCACATTGCCTAGTATAGAGGTGGTGTGTGAGTGTTGGTGGTGGTTGGAGGGGACGATGGCACAGATTGGCAGACTCGCTTCCGTCAGTCTGGCCCATGACAGCTGTGACTACAATAGTATCTAAAGCAAGATTCTATATAAATCCAATACTTTACAATACAATACAATGCAATGCAATACATCCCCTCCTTGAACCACCACCTTAACGTGGTGGAGGGGTTTGAGCACCCAAATGATCCTGGGAGCTATGTTGTCGGGGGCTTCATTTTGAGAAGAAAAGTACAAAAATACAGGAAGTAGCCCTGAGTTCTAAAACAGAAACAACATCAACACAGAAAACTCCATTCAAAATGCAGGGACAATTTATGCACAATAAAGGCATTTTTCTAACAGTTTTAACCTTCATTAAACAAAATCATTCAAAATCAGGGACAATTTATGCACAATAAAGGCATTTTTCTAACAGTTTTAACCTTCATTAAACAAAATAAAGGCATCTAAAGCGTGTTTGTTTACATTGTGGTTGCTAGGTAACAGTCCATTATATAATTCCATAACCATCTGTTTGCATTGTACATAATAACAGTCAGAGCCACTTACATAATAGTTCTCTAGCCCTTTATTTTATTTTATTTCATTATACTTGTATACTTGAGTGTTGTGTTTAAGTTTATAATATTTATCTTGATTTTTGAGAATCCAG
>JACM01007743.1:0-12264 GCA_000787095.1 Periophthalmodon schlosseri
GCCAGAGCCTAAACCTGCAGATAGAGGGCATATGCAAGTTTTTTTTTGTCATTTTCAGTATATGGGCAGTACATATTGCATCAGCAGAGGTACTAATTCATGATTTAATTTAATTTATTTATTTATTTGGTTGGGACATTGCGCATTAATGAACAGACATGATTTAACATGTGCGTAAACACGCTGGATTATAGCCAAAGGCTAATTTCCATCCGTTGTCCCAAGGGCTGGGGTCACATTGGGCGTTTAGATCAGAGAGAGGCATTTTAGGTTTAAACCAGTTGGATTTCAGCCTTCATGTCCAATGTTTTTTGTCATTAAGAACAAATCAGCATTATATTTGTTACCAGTAAAAGTCATATTTGAATTGAACATATTTACATTATATCTGGGAACAAGGTTAGGCCATGTTTATGGAATTTAAAATCAAAATACATACAGTTACATACAGTTCCTTTAATATTTACAAAATTTATTTGAGTTTTTAGTTTTTTTAAGATGATATGATTTTTGTATCATTCTTATTTTTTTTTGTTTAACTTGTTTTTTGTTTTTTTTTTTATTTATGTATTTATTTATTACTGTCAACAAACAAGATATTACCTAGCATTGTCAATGTGTTTTGTTTTTTTGTTTGTTTTTTTTGTTTTTGTTTTTTTTAAGTATTATTTTAGGTTTTTTTTTTTATTGTTTGGTGATGTATTTAATTTACCTCATTTGAGATTGAAAGTTAATAGAATTGTATCATATGCCAAAACAAGCTAGTCAACATTACACTGCAATACACAGGGGCAAGACTTCCCCACATCATCTGTAATTCCTGGATGGAACAGTGGTTGTGATGCCAGGGAACTAATTTATGGACCTCCTTGTCCCTCACTCTGCTCTTTCTATTGGAGATGCCGGAGCTCCTGATCGCAGCCCATAAACTCTGCCCATGTAAAAGCCAGGGTCGTAGTAAATCAGGCCGCAGGGTTAGGCTACTGTGCTGCTCTGTGTCCTCGCTGCAGCAGGCCGGACCACAGCTAGTAAATCTGCAGTCTCCGGTCCCCATATCGATCACGCAGTCTTTTCATTATTCCTTTTTTATAGCTGCTAATCAATGCTCGGTGCTGTCAGGAGAGAGAGAGGAGGGAGATGTAAGACAGAAACATTGAGTGGTAGGGTAAATATATAGAAAAACAAGTATTCCATACCCAATACAAGACAAGACAACGGACAGGAATGAACTATGTTGATGCAATCAGAAAAGCTGGCGAGTTGTGGCATCCAACCATAGACTGTTTATATATAAATGGACATAGCCAACCCGCTAGCTGCCGCGGTCCACATGGGAACTGAGCATAGGCGCGAAGTAGTTCCTTGGAGATCTGGTTCCAATTGACTTCATCAAAAAATCAACGAGGCGCGGACTCTATCAACCGTGAGGAAGGAGCATTCTTCCCTTCACACACGGGACACTGTTCTCCAGGAGGCGAGGTCAGTCTGAGCGACTTGCCACATCTGTCAGGCTGTCCACGCCTACAGGAAGTAACAACAGCTGAGATATAACCTGGAGAGACTCAGACAGACAAAGAGAAACGTATCAGTAAGCTTGGGCAGACTGGGCGTTGATTGGACGAAGAGGAGGTGCAGCGAGCAGCGGGGAGGAGTAATTGGAGTGAGGTGATGAAGGCTGAGGAGCAGGCAAACTCTGGAGAAGCAGTGAGGTAGATGGGAGCACAGTTAGGTCTTCCAGGCTGAATTTATGCTAGCTCCATATGTCACCATCAACACCAGTGACAGTGCTGAAGATGGCTCGCAGCTAGCAGCCAAAACATGTCAAGGTAAATGCATTGTCTGCCTAAAAGAAAGTCAAAATAAACCCAAAATAACCGATTTTGTATTTGAGCAAAATTTGTCCAGTACAAATAAATTGTATAAGCACCTCTTGAGGTCAAAATATATCTGCCTGTCTGCAGCCAATTATAAAGTGTTTTAGTTTCAAGAAGTGTACGTTAGCATGCTAATTGTTGTTAGCTTTACTGTGATGGCAAAACACTGCTCTGCTCTCTAAAAAGGTTGTGAAAAGCGTTGCCTGACCAGCCAGTCGCTTCTACATTCTGTTCGACTGGTTAATCCTCTGGAATCAGGGAGACAGGAATAACTTTGGATCACTTAAAATTTGTTATGTTTTCCACCTTTTTAAGATGTTAAAAATTAGGTACAGTGCCTTTAATTCATAATTTATGCCAGCAATTTAGCCTTGTCGAAACGGCTTCTTTTCCCAGCAGAGGGCACAGTATCTTTTTGAGCAGTTTCCTACGCTATGTAATCATCTTGGTAAACATCTTTTTTGGGATCTAATCCTTGCTTAATCCATCTTGGTCTTTAGGATAGAGATCAGTTTAAACCCATTGTACTCAAGTGACAGTATCTTTCATGTTTTTATTCCAGCAATGAATCCAGACTATATCAACTCACCACAAACCCAACCACAAGTGAACACAGCCAAATCCCTGGCCATCATCCCCAAATCCGCTTGGAAACGCTGCTATTGTCTTGCTAAACTTGAGTGGCAGTCGTGATATTCGAACCTTTTGTCGCCTTCGGGTCCCTTGCTGCAGTGGGACATTTGAGCGCTTTTCATAAGAGCTTTTGTCGGAAGGCTTCACAGTTAATTGCTGCCAAAATACTGTCATATCAATATTAGAGTCTGTGCTTTTAGATGTCTTAAAATGACATAAGGGAACGAGTTGAAAACTGTGATCTGTACAAAGAGGTGCAATATTTCCCCTGGTACAACAAAATGTCACAGTTTTTTTTTTAACTGTAATAAAGAACAGAAGACAAGCATGAATCATAACTCAAAGTGCAATTAGATAAGTTTAACACAAAACTGAGGCCAAACACGAAATGTTGTTTGGAAGTTTCTACTACCAAACTCAAATGGTGGTAAGGTTAGAATGATTCAGTCGATTTCTGACAAGGGTCCAGGGAGATCTGAACACTTCACTCTAAATAGTTTTCGATGTCAACAGGCCCTTGGTATATGCAGCATTTCATTAGTCTTGACAAAGAAAACGACTTTCTATAGGTGGCAAGGCAAGTGTATTTGTATAGCACAATTCGTACACAAAGTAATTCAAAGTGTGTTACAGAATAAGAAAGACATTAAAAGACATTGTTCAATCACGCTAGGCAGTTTGAACCGTGCTGTGCCGTGCTCAGACTCCACTGTGAAGCTTTCTGTTGCCTGTCCTCACAATTGCACCTGTAATGCTGTAGCGGAGGAATTAAAACAAAACGTCTCTTAAACAGTGAGGCAGATCTCAGTCCTGCTGTGACGCGAGATCCAAACTTTGGGTCGCATTTTTATATAGCGCTTTTCAACCTTCAAGACGCTCAAAAAACTTAACATCAAGGAATCACTCAACCAATCACACACATACTCCAGTGTACACAGACACTGGGGCAAGGTGGTCTTGTCCAACAACACAACAGCAGTATTCATCTGTGGGAGCTGGAGCCCTCTACCAATGATGTTTATGTTGACAGCGGGATTCAAACCACCAGCCTTCGGATCAGAGTGCCAACAGAGCTCAGAGTCCTTTCTAAGCATGAATCCACCCTGTGTTTGTAGCGGTGTTTTTTTCCTCTTAGGAGTAACATCAGCTCACCTGACAGGGCCTGGTTTGCACTCACATTGGACAAACTCTTTAGGGGATTTTTGTACGCGGCATGGTTTGATTGGACAAGTGTGAGCGCACCCTATATATCTGAATCATCCTCTCTTTCACAAGGGTTCGGTCCCCTTCGTCCCTTAGGTCACTGTGCAGATGAACCTGCTGTCAAGACGGTCTGACAAAGCCTTAAATAGTAAAGGGTCATATTCAAATGTACAAAATGTATAATAGTAATAATCCATTTTATTTATCAGTGCCGTTCTAGTCTCTCACGCTCACTCTAAAAAGGATTAAAAGGCACAAACAAATACAACCAGAGACATAAAAGATTGAGAGGGTAATTTCCAAGTGAAATCAGAGAGACCAAGTTACTATTATTTGCCATTTGCTATTTGGGTTGATCAGGGGGGTTGTCACTTAGTTTCTTTACCATGCAGTTTAATCTTTACTTTTGTTTTGGGGTGTCTAAGCTGTTTTATTGAGAAAGAAAAAGCACAGTATGCCAACTTTTCATCATAACTTATGTCATTCCTCTTAGAATCAAGAGAATTTAAATACTGGTCCATGGGGGAGATTGTGTTGCTCAGTTACACAATATGCATATGCTGCAATGAGTTTAATGAACGTTTGGCGCTTATACGTTTGTGTTGATTGGAATTAATGCTGTTTCATTGCTAAGTGTCCCATAAAAGCTCTAGGATAATGGAGGTCTGAGCGGCAGAGGCTGTGAAGGAGGATCCCAATCACAGTGAGTCGTCTTGGGTCAGAAATGTGCTGATGACAGGGCACACTCAACCAAGAAGAATCGTTATTTTGGGTTTTAAATGTCTGTCTTTTACTAGGGCACAAAGAAAGTGCAAAATCAGCAGGTTTTCGGTGAAGTTTTGGTGTATGAAGTAAGGATCTCTATTAGCAGAATTGATTCCTTTTCTTTTAGACTTCTTTTTCAGGCTCGTACTCCCACTTTAAAATAAAATTGATGTTTGTAAGAAAAGGCACGTTTATTTGTAGAGCTCAATTTGCCCACAAAGTAACTCAAAGTGCATTACATAACCAGTAAGATGCATTTAAAGGTATGACTTTATAATGGAACTCAACAGTCCCGCCAACTTCCAAGTCCGCTCTGGTTTCGGAAGTAAATTTTCCATGCATTTTCCCATAGACCTTTGAAAAATACAAATAGTAAGAGTTCAAAGGCATGATGGAGGCTAACGTGGTAACAAATGTTCATAATGCGGTTAAAGTCTAAAGAGCACATTTAAAACACTGGCCTATCCCTACACCACCGTGGCTCCATGTTTTCCCCATGCCCCCTCCACACACACACTCACGGACTGCTGACACATCCTACATGTACTCAAACCTGCACATGCACATCGGCGCTCAAAGCAATATGAGACTTAAACAGCCTCTTCTGTATGTGTTACGCACTCTCTGCAGCCTCTTCAAGACATTGTTTAAAGCACTTATGTTTAAATGTTTAAATTACAGGATAAGACAGTGTGTTAAAATGTTGTTTTAGTGAAGCAGAGTTCTCTTGTCTCTAAAGTTCCACGTGCCTGTGTTCTCCCCCCGAGCCCCTCCCTCTTTGCCATGTGTCAGTCAGACTCATTCTCATTATCAGTTTAGGTAATTCTCATTCAGAACTCACTTTGCATTGTGCTTTTATGGTGAAATGGATGCGTTAAAGGGGCGTGATGTGAGGTGCGAGCATCTGCGCAGATTTGTGCTGCAGATGTGATCTATGAAGAGAATTTAAATACTGGTCTATGAAGAGTTTTGTTCATACAAACTGTTTCAAGTAGATTTTGATGTGCTCTATTATAAATGAGGCCCCAGGAGTCTAACCCACAACCTCTTTACTGAGAGGAGGAGACAGGATAACCACTCTGCCACAGGAACGCAGGGAGGACATGCACACTCCTATTTTCTCCCACTAATGTCATTACATTTTCCACACTATCAAATATAAGCCTGGATATTAATTTTCCTCCATGTGATATTTGATTAGAGTCGTGTCATAGGCATCTCATCACATTACGGTTTCTGTTTACCACCACCGGGGGGCAGCGCCTCACCTCCACATTTAATATGTATGAGGACTGTAGACACTTCAACACCTCGTCATACAAAGATGAAATATTCAAACTCTAGTGAATAATTCAGGACATTTAGATTGGGTTGTGACATTGACAAACTTGACTTGACTCGATTGATGAGCAGACAGTAAACATGTTATTGTGGTTATAGGTTCAAATGTTGGTGCTTGTCTGGCAAATTCACAATGATCTCTCTCTGTATTTTTCTACAGAGGGATATCAGTCTGGTCCCCACGCCGTCCATTGCATCTCGAGCCAGTTTATTTCAGTGACGCATGTGAAACTAAGGAGCTCATTGGTCACGCATTATTTACAAACAAAATGACATTTCTCTCATCTCACATTACCAGAGTTTAGTGCTTTGTTCATTGGTTCCACAGAAATCTGCAGTGTTTTTCAGTCTCTTGTGATATTTTTTCTTTCTTTTTCCTCGTAAGCAGCCATATTTGTTTTAATACGGAGGGACCATGTCACTGATCCTCACAGTCATGTCCATCTGAACTCAGGGAGATGCAGCAGTGACCAGACTCACATCTACATAAAGTATTGGAAAAGTGTGTATTCTGGATCCCAGGCAATGTTGATGGCACTATGTACTTTTCTGATGGAGGTCTGCCATGTGCTTATCACCATGGAGATGTTTTTGCTTTCCCTGGAATGTTCCACAGTATGATATTAAATAGGGACGGGACAAGATCTCGTGCCATAAGATCCTTTTTCATGTGTTTACATTTGGATTGAACAGATATGTTTTTAATGAGGAGACAACAATATAACATTGTTAAAAGTTAAAAACGAACCGTGAGGAGGGTTCGAATAGGGCTAAGGAGAGATCGCTAGATTATTCAAACATGCATGAATGACATTTAAAACCACCTCAGGCATGTTTTTGATGAGGGAACAACATTATAACACGGTAGAAAGCTCTAATGAGTCGATTTTGCGTGACATATTGTGGAACAACTTATTTTTAAGAGTAACATTTTCTGACGTTAGAATACTGTGAAATAATCAGATAATCTTTACCTGATAAACAACAGAACAGACCAGGGTTTGATCCAGTGTATAGGTCTGTATGTGTGATCCCTGAGGGCCAGTGTGTAATCCATTTAAACTGAGCAGGAAGCATTAAGTCATTTGTAACAGCATTATCCCATAACGTGCATGAGCAGGGTATACTGCAGGGGAAAAGTACTGCAAGATCAATTCAAGTTAAGATTGCGAGACACTGCAGTAAGTACCATTAGAAAGGTGCACTTTAAAAACTGGGGTTGGCTACACGATTTGCAGCTGTAACGCAGTCTTAGCTCTCAAACCCTCAGGCGCATCACGAGTAGGCTACTCACATGTAGACATGAAGTTTAGCACAGATTTGGTTCATTTGTCTCTGAGAAAAGAACACAGAATAAACAGGATTTGTGTGTTAAACCTGTGTGAATGAAACAAAACACAACTCTATGTATGTTCTGATGAAAAAAAAATGCAGTATAGGCTCTTGAACCTATCCATTCACTCTTCCCCTCCTCCATATTGCATTTATCCTCTTATAATCTCCAGTGCTCCAGTTCAGGGTTAGCACTACATACACATACATGCATAATTTGCTGAAACATGCATGTAAAAACCACAGGCGGCGTGTCCATTTGGCGTCACACATGCTCTTTACATGTACTGCTGCGTGGACACTATGCTAATGTGGGCTTGTTGTTAGCGTAGCATCTTTAAACAGCACTGCGCAGACCTGGGATGTGTCTGCAGGGGGCGCAGATGAAGGGCTTTGATAGAGGAGAGCGGGCTGGCAAGGTCCTGTGGGAGAGCACGGTAAAACAACAAACGTGTATGTAAAGGTTTGATGTCGGATGGCGCTGTGGATACAATGAGAGAGGGTTTGAAGAAGAAAGAAGAAAGAGCCTGTGAGGTAGTGAGGTCAGGGGTTGCTGTCAGGTTAAGTTCATGTGTTGTCAAACCATGAAGAGCCGTTTAACAATGAATTTAAGGTGAAGGCCCACAAACTGAGTTCGCTGGCCAGCTTGTTTCAGATAAAGCAGTGGTTCAGTCACAACAGCCTCCAACTTAATGCAGAGAAAACATCATTGTTGCCCCAGATAGTGCCATCCCCACCATCAAACAGCACTTAGGTGACCTGAGCTCTGCTGCAAGTGCAAAATAAGAAACCTTGGAGGTTTTTTTTGATGAGGCCTTGTCCCTCGAACACCACTCAAAGCAAAACAACTCAGATCCATGGTATCAAAAGAAGAACTAGAGATGATACTCCATGCTTTTTGTGTCATCGTGGTTAGACTACAGCAACAGTCTCCTCACCTGCCTCAACAAGACAGTTGTCCCACCTGCAGTAAACCCTCCTGCCAAACACATTGGCCCACATCACACCTATTCTAAAAGGGCTTCAGTGGCTCCCTGTTTTGTATCATGTCCACTTTAAAGTTCTTGTTTTGACCTTTTGGACCCTACATGGACAGGCCCCGTGTAGTGGATCTGATAAAACCTTATAGCTCGGCTCGTAGCCTCAGGTTCTCGGGGAAGAATCTGGTGACGGTCCCTCGAATAGGTTTTAAAACTCGAGACTACACCTTTAAAGCTGTCGCCCCACGACTCTGGAACAAATTGCCTCTCTCCCTCTGTTCTTTGGACTCTGTGGATGCATTTAAAAAGCACCTAAGGCATTTTAACCTGATTGATCTAATTGACTGTATTTTTGCTGCACACTTTTGATGACATATTTACTGTGACACACTTTATGACTATGTCTGTGAAAAGCGATATATAAATGAAGTTTACTTACAACGTATTTTATTCCTCTCCTTCCTGTTGATTACAGGCCATTTAAAGGGTTGCCACCTACGATGAAGTGCTGCCCTCTGCTGGTGTCAAAACAAGACAAAGCTCTCTAATATGCACAGGCTCTATTTTATGCATATTTATGAATGTCTGTGCTTTTTCCTCAACTGGATTCAGCGAAAATTTTCTTCCCTGCTTGCCGGGCTGTTGTCACGATTCACCCAATCAAGTTGAAGTATTGGACAGAAAGTTCTGCTTTTTATAGTTGGCTCCACAGATTTATAGTGTCTAGCACTTACCGTGGAGTGCTGTGTCAGGTTAAAGGTGCTTTACCTCATTTTTACTGTCTTAAAAACTTGGACAACAGAACAAGTTCATTTTAAACTGTTTGTAGAGGTTATTTCTCACTTACCTTATGCATTCCTAGCATCCTATTATTCACTGCGATAAGTTAAGCTCTTTTCACAGCTCTCATTGACCATGCTGTGACGGTAATGCTAACAACAACTAGCATGCTAACCCGCACACAATTATTGGACTGGCCTCAGACATCATCTATCTCCTATCTACAACTCTATCCTCAGGCCCAAAGCAAAACAGAGAAAACCAAAAGAACAATAGGGCTAGACAGCATGTTAATAGGTGTGAAATCACTCATTAGTGGCTTTTTTTACTATTCTAAGTAGGACTCAGGCACAGTAGCACAATAGACCTAGCCTACAAACAGAAACTGTAAACAATAGCTGTTTTCAGTTCCAATGTAGTTATCTCCTCCCTTCAGATAGATATAAGGCAGTGTCCAGCAGTGATCTGAGCAGAACTGAAGAAGCGGCTTGGATGAGCAGCCGTTTTGTCCAGTTGGCAGATTTTATTTTTCTTTTGCAATGGATCAGACTTGGATGACGGAGGGATTACACAGATAGTTTATCGGACAATAAAATGCTTCCTAATTACACTCAAACAGTATGCAGCGGATTTATTTTGACCTCAAGGGCTGCTTATACAGTATATCCGTACTGGAGCAAGACACATTTTGTTGCCTGGCAAATCCAGAATGATATCTCTCTGTATTTATTTATCTCTCTGTATCTGTCCACTACTACCTCTGTTCCGTCTCAAGTCCAACCAAACATGATCGTTCAATCAGATTTGTTTTTTCAGTGACACATGTGAAACGAAGGAGCTCACCTACATATCATTTACAAATAAAATGACATTTCTCTCACCTCAGAGTTTAGTGCATCTCTCATTCTGCAGAAATTTATGATGTTTTTCAGCCTTGTGTATTTTTTTTTCCTTTATTTTTTCCATGTGACGATGCTTGTCCCCAGCTGGCTAATCCACCTGTCAGTCATGTCCATTTGAGATTCACTGGTGACCAGACTCACATCTTCATAAAGTATTGAAGAAGTGTGTGTTCTGGATCCCAGGCAACGCATTTTGCTCAAATGCATGGGGAAAAAAAATGGATACAAGACCTTTCAGTTAAGTCTTAAGCCTATAGTGATACAGTATGTACGTCTAAGTGTTCACATAACACAGCTCTCCTCCTCCTGTCTGCTGCCTCTGGACACAGTAAAGGTCTATAGCCTCATTAGCACATTAACACACAGCCTCACACAGTACTATAGAATAATGAGCAATGTGACCTTCTTGGGAGAACATTATATATTTGACTTAGGTCAAACGTTTTGGATCCTTCCACAAGCTTCTCACAATAGTTGGAAGGAATTTTGGCCCATTCATCTTGACAGAACTGGTGTAACTGAACCAAGTTTGTAGGCCGCCTTGCTCACACATGCCTTTTCAGGTCTGCACATAAATTTTCAATAGGATTGAGATCAGAGCTTTGTGATGTCCACTCCAAAACATTGGCTTTGTTATCCTTAAACTACTTTGTAACCAGTTTGGCAGTATGCTTCAAGTCATTGTCCATTTGGAAGACACATTTGCGCCCAAGCTTTAACTTCCTGGCTGATGTCTTGAGATGTTACTTCAGTATTTATGTATGTTCTTTCCTCATGATGCCATCTATTTTGTGAAGTGCACCAGTTCCTCCTGCAGCAAAACAACCCCACAGCATGATGCTGCCACCCTCGTATTTCAGTTTGTTACATTTTCTTCGTCAGACCACAGGACATGTCTCCAAAAATTAGGGTCTTTGTCCCTGTGTACGTTTTCAAATCTGTAATTTGGCTTTTTATGTTTCTTCTGGAGTAATGGCTTCTTCCTGCAGAGTGGCCTTTCAGTCCATGTCGGTACAGTCCTCGTTTCACTGTGGATAATGACACACTCTTACCAGCTTCAGCAGCATCTTCACAAGGTCTTTTGCTTTTGTTCTTGGGTTGATATGCACATTTTGGACCAAAGCACGTTCACCTCTGGGACACAGAACCCGTCTCCTTCCTGATCAGTATGATGGCTGGACATTACGATGGTGTTTATACTTGTGTATAATTGTTCGAACAGATGAACGTGGCACCTTCAGGCATCTGGAAATTGCACCCAAGGGTGAATCAGACTTGTGCAAGACCATAATTCTCTTCCTGATATCTTGGCTATCTTTCTGACTTTCCCATGATGTTACACAAAGAAGCAGTGTGTTTCAGGTGTGTCTTCAAATACATCCACAGGTGTGTCTCTAATTAACTCAAATTAATGTTGTCAATCAAAATGAAAATCAGAAGCTTCAAAGACATGATGTCATGTCTTTGAAACATGTTCTGAAATGCATGGGCTTCTTCTTGTAATTAGTTAGCAGAGTTTGATATTTCTGAATTCAGTCCACTGAATCTTGATTTATAAAATGAATTGTGAATCTAATAAGAATAATATTTATACAAATTGTCTAGCTCTAACTTGGAGTTCTTCTGTATCTTTAACAACCAGCTTCAGCTGTTAAAGATACTGGCGCCTTGGGACAGACTGACCCCAAGGAAAAGTTGGGTTATTGATAATGTATCGTGATTTATTTATTTATTTAGTCAAGTTTATTTTATTTCTAAATTCATACTTTATTTTTTGCATAACTTTATTTTGAATAATTAAAAAATATATATATTTTATCCTTTTTTTTTTTTTTTTAACCATTTCTGCTTGTTTTTTGTTGTGCCAAATCATGAAAGCACATTTCGTGATTTGGCAATTTTTTTTTGGAAATTTTGTTGAAGTTTTTCTGATTCTGAATCAGAGGAATGTATGTACAAGCAGTAACCTCTAGATGAAGCTGTAGTAAAAGAAATTATTTACTTATGTATTTATTTATCTAATTAATGCCAAGTAAATTAGCAGCATTAACCATGGTGTTACAGTACAGGAAATTACACTTTACAAACACTATTATTTAGTAATTAATTTATTCACCTGCAAACTGACAGTTATTTTATTTTATTTCAATAGCCGACAATAGGTTAACTGAAAGGCAGCAGTGTTTCAGAGCCAACACTAGATGGTGGTGTGCTCCTATAGATCACAGTCCTACACACTATGCGTTTACTCACACGCTCACTTAACTGGCACTAACTTGGACTAAACCAGGACTAAACTATGACTAAACCAGAACTAAACCAGGACTACATCGAGGACGGAATGAGGGGTTCAGTCCTAGTGAAATTAAAATGTGTTGACCTCTATATATGGTACCATTCTACCATCTAAATGTTTTACGTTTTAAATGAATGTGTATTGGTTGTAAAAAAAAA
>KN473473.1:0-12364 GCA_000787095.1 Periophthalmodon schlosseri
GTGCAAATCCACAATTCTCTTCCTGATTCTCTGGCTGATTTCTTTTGACTTTCCCATGATGTTACACAAAGAAGCAGGGTGTTTCAGGTGTAACTTCAAATACATCGACAGGTGTGTCTGTAACTCAAATGTTGACAAGACATGTCATCATTATCTGGGTTTTATTAAATTATAAAGGCATACTAATCTTACTGTATGTAAACTTTTGACTTTTAAGAACGTAATGAAAAATTGTCTAAAAAAAATCCTTCTCTCATTATTCTGGCATTTAGCAAATAGAAATAATTTTGGTAATCATAATGGACCTAAAACAGGAAAAAGTGTCTGATTTCATGTCAGAGAGTGAGAAAAAAAAACATCTTTTTATATGGTGTATGTAAACTTCTGGTTACAACGGTAACTATGGAAAGTGAGTTTTTGTATGTAAGTCTTTGGTTTTGAGTTGTTTCCTCTTTTGGGTCCTCACTGTTTTGTGCGTGTGTGTTATTTGTTATAAAAAAAAAAAGGACATTTAAATAAAAAGGACAAAAAAAAACCCAATAACACAAATAATGTTGTATATCTTTTATTTAGACTGTAGAGTGTTGTACAGTTAACGTAGGTTTTGTCTGAGGTATTTATTATTATAAGGTGCAGCGCATTCCATTATTTAACTAAATGTACTAATATTTTTGTTTTGCTTTTTATTTAATTTTAGAAATGGAAAAGTTTTGCAAAATGTTTGTGTGCTACAACTGATAAAATAAAATGCAAGAATAAACTAGAACTAAATGTCTAAATCACAAATATAAAATTCAAATTGAGTTTTTACATGGTTGACAAAAGTCTTGGTTTTTGTCTGTTCTGAAAACTCAAAATATTTATTAGATATTGACAAGGATCCTAACACTGCACACCGATGACTTGAAAGCATCTAATTGTGATTTTCTTGTGTTTCATGGTTCATTTTCAGTCACTACAGTTTGATCAGACTGGAGATAAAGGAGGTCTAAGACTTTAGCTCATGCCGCCTTAAGTCAGTTCAGATCTCATTATATAATCCACATTTAATAGTGAGCTTCTTTCATTCACACGTTTGGAGCCAGCCCAGGCCTGAGGAGAAAGTAACTGTCAGCTCATACAGAGGGGGGTGCCCAGTACAGTATGTTCTTTATCATGGTTATCTTGGGATTTTTAATATTTTAAATTTTTAAGTGTAAATTAACTTAGAAGTTAATTAAAATTGGCTATAAGTATTCCTTTTAGGGTGCGTTCACTTCCTTTCGTTTGGTGTGTTTTGTGTTCAAAAAATAGACAAACAGAAAAAATGTGGCATTTTTCCGTACACCAGAACACTGCAATATATTGAACGATATAGTGGGCGGGTATTTATCACAATGTGGGGACTAAAATCCATATACACACTCACATACAGGACACAGGACCTGCCTCCCTTATGTGGACAAAAATCAGGTCCCTACGACATACTCCTTTATTATTAGATCAACAACATGGTTTATTGTTCAGCTCTGGGTTCAAATAGGGTAAGGTTAGAATTTAGGTTTAGGTTAGGCAAGTATGGTTAAAGAAAAACATATTATACTAAATCAACATTTTTAGCTTTTGGATATCTTTTCCTGGGTATACAGGGTCTGTATTAACTCAGAAAAGCTCAATTTAAACCATTCAGTAGCTGTAAAGATATCTTTATATCTTTTTAGACACCTTTCAATTCCGGTTTAGATACGCGTTTTCTGCGATCTGTTACGTTTTCTTAATCTGTTGCGTAACTGATTTTCAGAGGAAATCTCCATAAAAGGCCATACAAGTTCAATGCCTTATGTCTAATTGCTCTCCGAGTCTGCCATCTTGTTTTTGGTTTGTAGTCCAAACTCAACATGATGAAGAAAATGCGCACTGATAAAGCTAGGTGTTTGGTTGTTGATTGCACTAACCAACATGTATCGTTACACCGGCCTCCAGTCACAGGACTTCTGCCAACTACTTGGATAACTTTTATTTTTCGGGGAAATGTGCCTAAGAACCTGCCCAGGACGCTTTTTGTATGTGCCCACCAATTCAAAGAAGAATGCTTCTCAAACCTGGGCCAGTATAGTGAAGGATTTGCTTAAAGGCTCCTCTTAAAAAAAAAGGATCATTTCCTTCTATCAATCGAGTTAATGCGGTAAGTCAGAAATTACACCAAAATAACAATAAATAGTATTGTATAAGTTGATGTGACGTTGTGGTTTATATGGCGTTTCTGACTGTAGCATTGGCTATGAATAACGTGTTTGTCATTGTGTTGTTTGTATATCTATCTGCATCAAGTTACTCTTGTGACTTTGTGAATTCATTACGGAATTGATAATTGACCCTTTTGTATTTTCATGTTGTTATCTTCCACCTAAAAATGCAAAAAGGTTAGTTAGCTGCAGCTTCTAGCACACTTGACTAATCGCTTGTTTACAAGATGCCCGCAGGCTACTTGTTGGTCACAGAGGTGGATTTGGGTGGTACTTGATATATAAAACTAGTTTTAATGTGTAACGTTATATTCAAACAACTAAGAAGAATAAACACTGTGGTCTTTAGGAGCCAGTGCCGTTATCACAGGTTAGGTGGAAAAAATTCGATGCATTTTCAGTGGAGGAGATGGTAATGCTACGAGTAGCTACACAAACATGTAAATATTCCTGTTAGAGAGTGTCTTTCCAACTGACAACCAAGCGCCTACACGTGAGCTGTAAGAAGACATAAGCTGCTATATTAAATATTTAGCTCAAGTACTTTATTTAGCTAGCTCGGAGTCGCGTTTAGCGTCTAATAATAATAGCATAGCCAGACAGCGTTTTATTCACACACATTTTCCGCAGCAGGGGCACAGCTCTCTATCAGAACCATCCAGCCTCATTTCAGAAGTATCAGTATGTAAACATTTATACTAAATGCAGATACTATAAGAGGTAGAGAGGTTAATAGTACCTTGTGCTTGTTTTTTCTTATGTGAGTTTGGAGTATAGACCCTGGCCTGAAAGAACTGTAAGGCTAATATCAGTGTTTCTTAGCCCAGACACAGCCAAATCCATCCATAAAATGCCGACATATATAGTTTATCAAAAATGCCTGTTGGAGCTTTTTGACGTGTATTTTAATTAGTTATGGAAAACAACAAATATCAAACATTACAAATAACTTATAGAGTAGTAAGAAAATATATGTACAAACACATTATAAATACAATATTTAAAACTTTCAGGAAACTTTCAACTAACAGGAAAAAAGTAACAGATGATTGTTCATTATTGCAGATTATGTTGTCAACATCCTGGAGCTGATCTTCGAAGAGGTGTTTCCAGACCCAGCTCCAGTTGTCCTGGAGATGCTACAGATCCCCATTCCACCGCCACTGTCCACATACAGCATGCAATAACTTATTTATTCGATTTGGTTATTTCTTTCTAGAGTTGTGCTTGTAGTGAGTCTAAAGTAATATATATATATGTACAGTGTGCAATACTTATTCTGTTTATTGATGTTTTTAAAGTTGTTTTCGCAGTGAGACTAAAGTAAAAAGTTATACAGTGTGAAATAATTATTGTTAAATATTTTTGGATTTGTCTGTTTGCAGGTTAACCAATTAACCATTGAGAAGGTCCTAACATCTGGGGGAAACAGTTTAACAGAGTTTATTTACAAGTTAGAAATATGAATGGTTGACGGAGCAGAGTAGTAGAGAGTGGGGTCGGTGGCTGACGTTCTCGAACGGGTCGTTGATAGCCGGGTCGGGTGCTGGAGTGTTCATACCGGTCATGGAGAGCTGGGTCAGAGGCAGAGGTGCACAGGAAGTCCAAGGAGTGGGATATGGCAAACAACGACAAAGACCAGCTGAGTACGGAGAGCATAGCCACAAAAACTACACAGAGCCGATCAGAGTAATACCACGCAGGATACACTGGAGATACACTGGAGATACGTTGGAGATACGTTGGAGAACACGGTAGGACCACGGTAGATACACAGACGATCTGGCGCCGTGTGTAGCAATCCTCAGCCCCTTTGTACTCCAGAGGTGCCGGCTTGATTGCAGATCCGTGTGTAGTGGGTGGTGCCGGAATCTCCGCCCAGCTCCAGGCACAGACACAGCGGGGGGAAGGCACCACAGAGAACACAAAAAACCCCAAATCCTGACAGAGAAGCATTCATTCTAGATTCCGATGGTTTGTCTTGTTCGACATCTTTGTGCTCCGGGTCAGATTCTGGTTCAAATGTGTAGGGTTGGATGGTAAAGTCTTCTTGTTGTGTCATTTTTAATCCATCGTTAAAATGTGATCTAATTTCAGCAAAACTTCCACACCGAGTGATTCCGTTACCTAGAGGACTTCAACAATGACTGCCGGGGGTGTTGCGCAGGTAAAGAAACACTCCCAGTTGCCGGGAGGGGGGTGGGCTGTGAAGTATTTGATTTTGCATTTAAAGGAGCCAGCGCAAAATGAGTCATTTGCAGTCAGCGTTCTGAGCAAGTGTCGGAGATGGGGCTCTGGAGCACATGAGAAATTAAGACCAGGGGGTCTAATCTTACAATTATTATACACCATACATACATGTTTTGGTATGTCATAAAAACAAAATATTTGTTCTCTAAGGTGTTGTTTATGTGAACTTGTGCACCGTCATGTCAGTTGCATTTAAATTCATAAAAACAGTTTACAATTGTTGCACTTTAAAACTGTCTACAAGTGTTGCAGTTTAATTCAGTCTTATGTTTTGCAACTTTGTAAACGCTCCTGACTGTTTGCCAGGTCCACCTTGAAAAAGAGATTTTTATCTCAACTTTTTTCGTGTTAAATAAAGGGTAAATTGTTAAAGGGCCTATATTACGCTATTTTCAGATCTATGTAATATCCTGGAATTGCCCATTTCTACTGAACTAAAGGTAAAAGGTAGCTGTTAACTTAAAAACTGCCACTACATGACATCACAAGGTGGAACAGAGCATGTTGAGGTTTTGAGATGTGTTTGTAGACTCAAATTACTCAAACATGTTTGAAACAAACATGTTTCATGTTTGCTTGCTTGTTGGTGGATTTTGAACTCATCAGTTGTCTTCTCTGATCATAAATGTTAGAGGTATTATACTTTATTGCTGCATACTCACTGACCTGAAGCATCCTCAGTGAATTCTTAATCGGTCCATAAAATCAGCAAGACGTGTCATCACTACACAAACTCAGACAGTGGTGCGTTTGTGGACAGTAGGACAGTGTTACCTCTCAGCATTATGTCTCTTCTATTAGCAGCCGCGTGAGGAGCATCCCGGGTTAACCCCACATGTCAAAACAGTGCTTTTTTTAAATAAACTTTTTACTTTGATAAAGGATTTTCTGTGATGTTATGTAATCATTTGGGAGGAATTTGTGCAGTGTTCAAAGACTACACCACATCTGTTTGTTACCAACAGAAGAGAATTCTTGTTAAAGTCAACGATGCTTAGGGGCAGAACATTGTGAATTAACTCATAGATATATAATTGTTTCCAATGCCAGGATTACACAACATGAAGCTATTGGCAGGGTCCTGAAAGTCTGGGGAAAATTAACTTGACAATAATGGACAAAGTATTACATAATAGAACAGTGAGGAGATGCAGCTCATGCACTGGCATTGGGCTGGAGGGGACCAAAGGCGTCATTTGCATTAAAGGGGACGTATTATGAATAACTAAGTTTTTAACCATATTCTAACAGTATTTTCTTATCATTAGCTCACTCAAAGTTGTATTTCGATTGATTCATGCATGTTTGAGTAAACCTGCAATGACTGCATTTGAGGCTTGAGGGCTCAGAAAATTTCTTTTTTCACCTAACCTTTACCCATCCACACTTCGATTCATACGTGCATAGGGGTAAAACATCAAGAAGTACCTATCAGTTCTGCAGTTTTGAGCGGGAGGTCAATGGACATGCTTCAATCACCAAGCCCCTTTTAGATCAAAATTGCAGTTTACAATGAACAAAATGTAAAATAATGATAGTGGTGCTTGATGTGCACTAACTGTCAAGTAATAACCAATTAATAATCATTGTTTGTTTTAATTTATGCTTACAACAACTATTTGAGCCAGTGTGTAAGTGTGTGTGTAATTCCTTACACACACACTTCCTTAAAAAATCCGTAAAAATGTATTAACTCAACTGAACAAAAGGTTGTTTTTTTTTTAAAGAATGAAGATCTTTGCCTCTCATCCAAGTAGCTTCTTCAGTTCTGACAGGGTTCTGTAAGCCACTGCCTTAAATATTTGTCTGAAGGGATGAGCTAACACTGAAACTAACACCAGTTCATCTTGCATAATCATTCATGACCTTAATGAGTGCTCTAACTCTTGCATATTCTGATTACCCAAATTGTTTTCTTTGTTTTGTTTTAGGTCAGGAGTTGTAAATGGGTGACAGGTTGTACCTTAGACCCCTATATCTGTTCAGAGATGGAGTGCCTTTCCTTACATGTTACAAGCCTCAGATAGTATCTTCGCTCCATTGGTGTTTATTTGTTCTGACTCTCCATGTTGAGAATGGCAGACAGAGTCAAACTGTAGGTCATATGATGTTTGTGTGGTTGTCGTGACGATGGGTTAATCCAAACAGGAAGTAGAGATGAGCTGATCACACACAGATTACAGATTTCAGAGGTTTCATGTCAGAGTTATGTAACAGTGGCTCTTATCACTAGGCGGTATAATTATGTTGTCAAGTTCTAATGGATATTTGATACATGTCCATTTAGTTGGGTGATGAAATAGTTAGCAATAAATGGGTCATCAAAGTCATGCCTCATTTATATGGGCCAGGTGAGTGAAGTATCTTGCCTAAGTACACAACAACAGTACTTAGTCTGAGCTAGGTTTGAACCTCAGACCTTTGAGTAGGTGAACAAGTACATAATCATCTGAGCAACTGTATATACCCTATATAAATGCATTGTCTTACCCTTATTACTAAATAACTAAGTATGCCATGTTGAAGAGGTGCAAAACTGACTTTGTTCCTTCACCAAAAACACTAGATTCAATTTGTTTATTATCAACATTCTATTTTTACATGTTTCCTCAATTCTTTGGTTGTAATTCCCGCCTCTAAGGAGATAGGGCCTTAAACCAGAAAGGCAGGTTATTTCCTGTTGGCTCTCTCCTCTCTGTGATTGACAGATTAGAAATCAAGTAACCAAGGGGGCAAGGTAACAGACCTAGGATGGGACCCTAATGCTCAGCATAGTGTATCCTACCTCACATCTAAGTGGAAAGGAAGTTACAGCTTTGCTTCATCCCAGGGTAAAAAGTCTGGTACACACAGACTTAATCTGGCCGGTGGGATGTGTCAGCGCTTAATGCCCTGCTTCGTCATCCGGGATGCCCCTCCGTCACTGTCCCGAATGAATACATCTGCTCGGGCTTATACAGCGGTGGGACGGGGCCAAGAGGAGAGACAGGGAGGGCGCAGATTATCCGATCTTTTTATCAGCTAAAAACAGACACATCCAGAGAGTGGTTTTCACACCATAATACGCTTAACTACCGTGTGTGTTCCATGGAGGGCTCGTGGACAGGTCATCATGTAGAGATACAACTACTACTAGCCTTCAGTCTTCTTAAAATACAGGAGTGCCCCACGCAGCTTTAAAACTCAACTCAATTTGTGGCTGAAATCAAACCAGTCATCTGATCATTAGTTATTACTTATCTACATTTCCTTGGTAACTATAATCCGTCATATTGGTTTAATACAGAATATCATATGTCATATTATCATTAATGTACATCGTCCCTATTAAATAAATAAACAACAATAAAAAACACTGGACACCCCTTACACGCCACCAGGGACTGTACTGGGGGATAATGGTGCACTATGTAACTTTAGAAGTTTAAAATATTTGCTTAAATTGTCTATAAGCAGGATTTTTACCAGAAAATGAGAATGCATCTTCCTAATAGGGTTGTCAAAAGTCAGAAAATCAGATACTAATTGATACTAAAACTAATATCGAAGCCCGATACTCATTTGAGCAAGTATCGATACTGCAAAAAATCACATTAACAGGACAGAATTTGAGCTTTCCTGTTTTAGTTGGATTTTGAGCTGTATAAGACCTCATGCTAAGACATAGAAAGTACTATTGTATCATTTTGTATATGAAAATTACATTCTATTACTAAAAATGACTGAATAACTGAATAACTGACCAGAGGAACAAGACCAATTTAAAATGTAATGAGACAAGGCTGAGCGACATGGCAGTGCAGTGGCTTGAGCAGTCAGCAAGCACAGGCTGAGCAGCACTGAAGGGGAGAAGGTGAAGCTTGTGCAGGTGAAGGAAAGAGTCCTCCAAGCTGAACTTTAGTAAGTGTATGTGCAATCCCTCAGTTGTCCAGGTATGACCCATAGAACCAATATGACTCAGGCACAATTCGCACTTAATCTTTCAGGCCCTAATGGGTGCTTTCACAGCCATTAGCATACTGGACATCACTATTGTTTTCTCTGTTTTGAATTAGGTTTGAGGATCCCCCATTCCTATTCAAAAGTTTGTTTAGACAGCTCCTCCCTTCAGACAGATGTAAGGCAGTGTCCACCAGCGATCAGACCAGACCTGACCACTTAGATGAGCTGTGAAACGTCTTCACTCTAAAACCTTTTGTCCAGTTGACAGAACTGAATTTTTCTTCTGCAATGGATCAAACCTGTTCGATTGAGGGATTACACATACACTTACTAACTTCGCTGCTGCTCAGCCTGTGCTTGCTGACTGCTCGAGCCACTGCCCTGCCATGTCGCTCAGCCTTGTTTCATTACATTTTAAACTGCTCTTGCTCCTCTGGTCAGCTGTTCACCCCAGCGCCACCTTTATAGAGATTTCATCAGTTTTAATTTTTTTTCCAGACCTTTTCATTTTAATCAACACCAGTTTCCAGGTCTTAACACATACATTTATTTCCTTTTGAGTGGGTTCAGCTTGAAATGGTAACAGTGACATTGCTCATGGTATTATTATTAATAAATGTCCTAAGAAATGCTAAAAGTGCAGAGTGCCCCAAATTGCATATAATTGTTTATTTTTATTAGATAAACAATAACCACCTTCACAATGAATAAGTCAGTGCTTTGAATGTCGCTGCCAACCTTTCATGTGATATGTTTTGTATTTTTTAAGTATTTGTCAGTAAAAGTGTGGCTGTCAGTTAATGCCACATCAACATTGCCACAAAAGGAAATTCCCTAATAAAAATGTACAAGGTTGTTTCCACTAGAGCTGTAAAAAACAAACAAAAAGCAGGTTTGTTACATAACACTGTTTTGTGGTTGTTGTGGTTTGAATCGGCTGATATTAAAGCGGTCTTTATCAATGACCTTTTAAATAGGGAATGTGTTCCTTGCAGAGAAAAGTGTTGCAGCTCAATTATATCTTTGTTGAATGGGGGAATTCCACTGTACTCGCTGATCTGAGTTGATGCTGTTATGAGCAATTCTAGAAATCCTACGAAATGAGTTGAAATTGTTCGGCCAGCATATGTGAACAGTTTTGTGATATAGTCATTCAGTCATTATAAATTAAACAGGTTCATATTTTTGAATACCTAAGTCATAATGTGGAATTAAGATGTTTCAGTCCTGCCTGAAATTATGCAGTGATAGACTATATAAGCAAATATGTATTAATCATTTTCTGCTCTCTTTTTGTATGTAGAGTGTGCTACAACAGTTGCATGGTCATGTGACATTTTTTTTAAATTCTGGTAGCCTTTCTCTTTCATAACTGACTGCATATATGGGTGAGATTTAGGCATGGGATGATATTGAAATTTGGTGTCACAATTATTATGGCATTATCAAAAATATTTATCAAAATAATTATGATTAACGATGATATCACGATAATTATTAAAGTTGCTGAAAGGTTATAACTAAGTGCAATACTGTAACAGTTTAAAGGGAAAATAACTGACCTAGAAGTGATCATTATGGAGAAGTAGGTTTTTTTCTGCACATTCTGGAGATATAATGGCGATAATCTTTGTTGGCGATTCTCACGATTATCTAAAATGTCCCACAAACGATTATTGTGTACCCTTTTTATCACAATAAATGATCTTATTGTTTATTGTCCCATCCCTAGTGAGATCAGAACCAACTATACAAAACATTACAATATATTGGAAGACTTTGGCACCTCTTCTTAGCTGTTGATTACCCGCCCAAATTTACCTCTTATTTTTATTTATCAATTTATTTGTAATTGGAGACACAGAAAACATCCCATGTAAGTTCATGTAAACACTGAATGATTACAACAATTTGTCATGGTCTTAAACTCAGAGTCTGATATTTTCCCATAATTCGTTGCTTCACCAGCCTAAACACTTCTGACAGTTTCCTTCACTGCTCTTCCTGATGTGAACCAGTCAGCCTTTGACCTCTGCATCCAAAACAAACATGAACTAATCTGAAAGAAGCAGGATTTTATGCAATACAGTTTATTTAAAGATCTTTGGTGTTATTTTGATTATTATTTACGGTGTAAGTATAAATAAGTTCCAGAGAGCTCAAACAAGGATCTGATAAACTGCTCAAATATGATGGAATCATTAAAACATGTGTGAAATTCAATGGGCAACAACAAGCAATACCTTTATAACCTTATTATTATTATTATAGGTACTGTACCTCTACCATCTTAAAAACATAAATAGAAGTAGTTCAATTTTTGGTTTGCAGTGATCCAAAATGATTTCTTACTTATCTTATGCATTCCGAGCATCCTAATAATTCACTGCGACCTTTCAGAGGTCAGAGTGGAGTTTGCCATCACGGTAATGCTAAGAAGAACTAGTATCTTAACTGTGGACTTCCTAATTCTCGCTTTATATTTAGATGCAGACAGCACACACCAGCCTTATTGTGACCTGGGACAAGACAAATTATGCTCAAATGTAAAAAAAAAAAAAAAAAAAAAAAAAATCTGGTGGGCCTGGCCCCTTAAGGCAAAACCCACTGATGGGATTAGATAAAGATGTGATGTTTAAAACACATGTCCCAGATAACCTGGCCTGCTTCTGTGTGTTTATCTGCATCCCTGCAATGCATTATTCCAAAACCTTCACTAGAGGGCAGCATTAAACAGTGAAGCAATGAGCATTGACTCTACTCAAAATTTTTTAAAGACACTTCAGTTTATCGATTCTGGGTGACTAAGGCCCCGCTAAATAAGATCATCAGGATGAAAAAAATCATTGGAATGCCACAAGAACATCTTGGATCTATCCAGACCAGTACAGACTCCCATCGAGCAGGAGGTTCTCCTCTCTCGTTCTGAGAACTAAGCGGGCCATGTCCTCCTTTGTGCCAACTTAAATTAGATTTACAAGCACTAAAAGGACTGTTTTAAAGCAATAGGCCCTGTAGGGGCTCAGGCCTAATAAAAAAAAAAATTGCAAAAACAATATATCCATCATCCATCATGTCACCGTGGAGCTGATGAATCAATGGGCATCCATGAACTCATCGAAGGCCCTATACAAATACTATACGAAGGCCTAACAAAACAGCAAAGGCGGCGTGCCCTGTGCCGCTGTATGGGGAGTTACTATCAGTCCTAAAGCGCAATGGAATTTAGCCCAACTGGGTAGGGTGAGCGCACAATCCCAGATTTGACGGCTGGGAATCTGCTTTACGCAGCTCACTGTCTGGAATTTGGAATGACGAGGAGTGGGATGGCTTGTGTTGTCCTTGGCACAATGTCAACTATACAACCAGATAAATAGTTAGAGAAGGCATACTTGGAGTTGAAATTATATTTAGGATGCGTTTTACCTTTATCTACTGATGAAAGTGCACCACTGTGCAAAGGGCCTGATACAGCACTTACAGTCGAGCAGCGGAACTACAAGGGACAGATGCGTAAGAATTTGGAAATTTTATTAATGAAGAGGTTACAGGGGGAGTTACCCGTCACTGGGGACCTGGAAATGCGTGTGGGAAAAGGGGGAGTAACAAGAAAGGGAGTGCTTATAAAGTCCACCAGCCCGCGCAGCTGTCTTATTCACACAGGGACTGGGAGTATACTGGCAATCACTATTGTTATAGGCCTATTGTTTTGATTTAGGTCTAAAGATGGAGTGACAAATATGAGATAAATTATGTCTAAGCCCCCCATTCATGTTCAAAATAACAAAATTGCCTCTTTAACTCCCCTCTCAACCCATTTCTTTTCTTTGGCTAAGATATGTACCTCACTATTTTCAAAGGAGTAGTAGTTAGTGGTTTTGAGATGGAGATGTACAGCAGACTGGGGCTACTCACCAGCTGTGCAGGGAAAAGGTGTAACTATTCCC